>JAODAL010010835.1:0-103040 GCA_025379985.1 Phyllomedusa bahiana
TTTTTTGTCATTTTAATTCTTTTTTGGTTTTGTTAAAAACATATTTAAGTGGGGGCCCCTTCTCCTTTTTTCTGCTTCCCCCATTGTTTTTCCCTTTAAGTTAGCTAAGCTTGCTTTTTTTTTTTTGTTTTTGGACATATTTTTTGTATGTTGATTTTGCTGTCAAGTTATGAATAGTCTGTTTTCAATGTGGTGGTGTGAAGTGAAAAAGTGCTTCCGAAGTGTTTTTGGTTTTGGGCGCCGCTTTGATCTTTGGTTGCCTATACTTCTCCCACACTAATAGATTGGAGAGCTGCCTGGGTGTTTGCATATTGTACTCTGCACATTACATGTAGCAGGTCATCATTTGTTTTTTGTTCTCCCCTCCAGAGGTCCACACCCCCTGATTAATGTGCTCATTTTTCTGTTACTGACGGTTGTGTTTCTTGTTTGTTTTTGTCTAAATTTTGTGGCTTGGTCCCTTCTGTGTTGAGTGAAATTCAATAATTGTTTTTGTTCCTTCCCCCACCCCCCCACCCCCTGTTTTATTTGGTTTTGGAAAGCTTTTTCTTCATTCAATGTTGCTTCTTGCAGTTGATTGTTCTGGGGCTAAGGCTGGGCATGTTTGGATTTTATCCTTTCATATTTTGTTCAGAAGTGTTGTCTGAGGTTTTCTTATTTTCCGTGTTTTTTTTTTTTTTATAGTTTTCTCCAAACCATCCATCAGTCTTTAAAGTCTTCCTTGTCGTAATCTTGAATTGACAGATGTCATACGCTGCTCACTGGCTGCCACCTACTTGAGTCTTGACCAAGCTGTAACATGTTACCATGACCCCTTTGGCCATGTTATTAGTCATTGACCGGATCATCAGTCTCATGTTGGCAGCCTGTCGACTCGCTGTGTGCAGATGGTCTGTGGAGAAAGTGTTAGCTATCTGCCAATGTTATCACCTCCCAATGGACTGATCACACTGCCCTTTATAGACTCATTATCCAATGTATGTTTCATCTCACCTCTCTAACATCAAATGTGTGTTTGCTATATTGGACTTCTAAGGCAGGAATCCTCAAGCTGTGGACCTCCAGCTGTTGAGGAAACCATCATTGCCATCATGTTGATTGCTCTTGATTCTCAAAACGCATGATGGGAGTGGTAGTTTTTCAACAGCTGGAGGGCTGCAGATGGCTGTTTTAAGGCTTGAAGGTCTGGTTTTGGTGCCTGTGTTATGTGCTGTGGTCCTGGTCAATCTCTTGCCAGAGTTTTGTCAATAGCTGATGTATGTATCTGTTTTCAAGTTATCCTTCTCCTGGTTTTTTAGTGTGGTCAGCTGTTCATTTTGTGACTGAGGAAGAAGTGTTGCTGTTTTGTCTGTCTCACCTCTTGCTGTAGTGCCTGTCTATTCTTTCATATTGTATTTCAGTATATTTTGGGCAGGTGTCCTCTCATCTTCTTACCATCTGTAACATTGTGTTTCCATCTTTCTTAAAGTCTGCAATTCTAGTTCTGGGGTGTTTTCAGTTTAATTTGGCCTAATCTACTATTTTTTTAACCACTGTTTCTTTGAGTTGGTGTCTTTGGTTGTTGCCTTATATACCCCAAAGTGTCTAATGATTGTTAGATAGTAAAATGTAAGGTAAAGTACTTGTTACAGTTTCTTCTGGATATATTTATAGTATTTGAAATTGTTTCCCACTTTCTCCTCAGCATGCTCTGTCATTGGCCTCCATAAGGCTCTGTCGACACTGCCCAGAGAAATGTCTGTTTTCTGTTGTGTCCAAAATGGTGAAAAGCCACTCATGTTATAGACTTTAAATGTAAAAATCTCTTGGTGTCTTCCCTTTGTTTTTGTTTTTCCTTTTTCCTGGTTGTATTAAGCAATATGCTGTAAAGTGCCTGAGCAGGGCTGAGAATTGACTACTGGATTTTATGTGCAGTGCTGGATGTATTTAGGTGTGTATTTGCAGCATTGGTGATTGGGCTTTTTCCACTAAAACCTTCTTAGAGATCTCAGTTACACCTATAGTGGGTGTACCAAAGGCTAATAATTGTTAAATTAGCAGAAGTGTCTGTTGTTTTTCTTCACATTTGTAATAAAATGATCATGTTCTGGTTGGTAATGTATTTAGTGGTTTTATTTTTTTTGTTTTTTGCACCAAATTGTTTTTTTTTTTCCCTGAATTAGCTGGTAATCAAGTAATTTTGCTTCTGAATATCCAATTGCTTTGTTGTATGGATGTGGGAACTCAAAGTGTTCAATTTTTTTTTCGTGGCAAAATGTTTAACTTCAGAGGCTAAACCCTTTTTTTTATTTTTTTTTTTTTTTTTTTGTGTTGTGTGTTTTTTGCAACAGAATAAAACTTTGATTTTGGCTCATGTTGTCCTGAACATATTGTAAAGCATGCTAATGGTCTAGTGTTCCTTAATATGTGTTTTTGTTTCCAATAAATCCTTGCTAATTGTTCTCCATCTGCTGTCTGGAATGTGTCCTGATTGGAGTGGGAAGGCTTTTGTATTTTCCAGGTGCTAGACTCATGCCTCTACCCTGTCAGTCTCTCCATTGGTTGGCTATTTAGTATGGAATATGGTATGAAGTCCTCCCGGTTATCTTTGCAGATCTTGATAATGTCATTGTCTCTCATCTTCTCCTTTGTGTGTTTAGCATCTGAGCCGTTTTCTGTAAATTAATGTCTCGCCCACATCACCTTTGGGTTTCTTGTCTGATGTGCTCTAGCTAGGAGCTTACGCTTTGAACTTATCTGAACCTCCCATGACTCTGGCTGGTTTCTAATGTGTGGTCTTAATTTTTTGGAAGATGCTACTCGGGGTGCTGGGGTTTTTTAGTAATTCATTAAGTTTTGTCCTGCGAATACATATTGTCTTTGTGGTCTCTCGATTGGTAAGTGCTATCATAGAGTTGTCCCTTTCTACATTAGGGCACTTAGCTGTATTTTGGTGTACTGTAAGGGTGTTGGGGTTATATATTTTATTTGCCATCCTGGCATATTTCTGGTACAGGGCTGGATTATTGTCCAAATCTCTGATAACAATAAGAATGTATAGCAGCTCACCATTGCCGGACGCATGTGTAGTTCTAGCTCTGGCTGCAGGTTTACCTCCGCACGGGATCCTAGCCTCCAGTCATGGTTCCATATAACTGACTGAGTAAAGATGATGGATCTAGTGGTAATGGTGTAACCAAAGCCTTCTTTTATTATCACATGGAGGCTACAGTGAGGTTACGGACAATGGACGTGTTTTGGATGCCAACAGGTTCCCTTGCTCATGGAATACTTTCCCAAAATTGACTAAAATAGTTAAACTGGGGTTGGCTTGACATGACGACATCACTTCCCATATATTCCCTGTTTCATAATGTAAACTAGATGGCTACTAGATGTTAATGGAGATTTATACATAATATTGTTTTTGGAGTATATGGGATACAGTGTAGTAACTATGAGAAATCTCCAGATGTCACTAAATGTAAGTAAAATAGTTGCAGCTATTTCTGGGTTGTGGTGGTCGTGTTCCTAGTTCTTGATTGTTTATTTTTTCGAGAGATGTTGTCAATTTTCCTCTCCCCCCCCCCTCCCCCTCCACCTCCCACCCCTTTCCTTTGGTGGTTTTGAATTGTTAAATGCATTAGCTTATAAAACTTTAATTTGAACCTAAATGTATTTCCAGCAAGTGTTTGAGTGACCCTGAATGTGAGAAATGATTATATTTAATGTGTGTGATCTTCTGATGTAATATTGAAGTCGGTTTTTTGTTTGCAAGGGCAAGTGTTTTTATTTTTTAGTTGTAGTGTTTTTGATAATTGTAGTATTTTTTGAGTGCTGGTTGTTTGCCTTTATTTCATTTTATTTGATAGTAGAGTACATATGTGGATACTACATATTATGTTTGTCTATTTTTTTTCTAAGTAATTTGTTCTTGTTTTTTTGTTTCAAAGATGTGTTTTGCTTCTTCTTAGTTTGTGGTGTATTAGACTTTCTTTTGAGTTGTATTTGTTTTTCATCCAGAATGTATGTAATGAAATGGATGTGACATGTTCAATGTTGTTGCAGATCAGCTGATGTGGTTTGTATTAAGTAGTAGTGTGAAATGTGAGTGTTGTGATTTATGTAATTGTTCTTGCGGGCTTGAAATCTGTTTAGTAAGGTGTTTGCATTGTTTTAGTCTAATTTGTCTTTGTATTTTCATGTAGTTTTATTGGATATTCCATTTGTTTTTGTGTTGTAGTTAGTAATTGTCCAAATGGTTTTAATCAGTTTGAGTATGTATTGTTAGTAATGTTTTGCAGCTAGGGGAGGGCGATGTGTGTGATTTGTATCTCGTGTGGATGCAGTAATACCTTTTTGTTACTGAATGTAAATGGTTTCTCTGGCTGTGTCATGGTATATTTCATGGTGTTTGTTGCAATAGACTGACTATTTTTTCAAATGGTGATCCTTATGAATTTGAAATGATTTTGTAATAAATCTTTTTGGTTGATAGTTGTGTGTTCAGAAGACGGCAGAGTATCTGATTGGAGGTGTATGTTAAGAATGTTTTATTTCTTTCAGTTGTTTGATGGTGTTGGGTGAGGACTTTGAATTTGAGTGGAGTAAGAGTGGTCTCTTGTGTATTTGGTAGGAAGTTGTGTAGAGTACCAAAGTTTGTGTCCATTTTTGTTGTCCTCCAAATTTTGTCTTGTTGAATTTCAAGACTTAGTCTAAATGGTATTGATTGAGTGGTTGGTATGTAGTGTTTTAGATGTGAGTTATTTAATGTGATTGTTTAATGGTGTGTTTTTTAAATGTTTTTGTAATAGTACATGTTGCAGTTGTGTCTTTTGATCACTAAGTGGCATTAGTTTGATCTGTCTTTGAAGCTAGTTAGCTTTTTAGTAGATGCTGAGTTCAGTTTGTTGTGTTACTTAGTATTTGCAGATTGTGGTTTGAATTGCTTGTTGTGCTGTGTGGGAAGTGATTATTCTTTTTTTTTTTTTTTTTTTTTGTTTGATTTTGAATGTGTTGAAATGTCTTCCAAATATAGTCATGTTAGTGAGTGGTACTAGTTTAGACATGTTAATAGTGAATTATCTTGTTAATGGACTATTTATTTTGGTGTGAGTTTATTGTTTTTATTTTGGAGTGTTCAAACTGTATGTATTTTCTGTGGGGGGTTTCTTTACCTAGTTTGTTAGGCTGAAAAAAAGACCAGATGTTCCGCCTCTTGTGCTAATCTGTTGATATTGATGAAGTATAAAAACAGCAATTAGGTTGAATTGAACTTTTTAAATTCTTTAGGATAAGTGCTTTCCTGACTTTATTTTGTTTATTTGAACAATCCTTTGATTAAATAAATAAATTTAATTATCAACCTTAAATAGTTATATTATTTGACTACAGAAATGCATAAAAATGCTTATTTAATGCTGCTTGAATTTGCCTTGACAAGATATTCTGGTAGAGTTCCACAGTGTTAATTGTCTAACAGTAAAGTGTTTCAAGTTTTGTTCTTTGGGACTGTTGGCAAAGCTTCTCTCGACTTTTGTTGTATTGTAATATATATTTGATGTGCTCCTGGAGCGGTATTTTCTGTAAACTAAATGACTCCATTATTTTTATTTGTTGGCATTGTAGTGCAACCAGTACTTAAAATGTTTTAGTTGGTGTCTTTGTACTTGTAAAAGCTTTACTATTTCTTTCCTGTGTGTTGAACTGTTCTCAAGATATATGTATGGTGTAACCAGTGACTTGTATAATGGGAGAATGATGTTCTCATATGTGTGTGTATATTATTTTTGAATGCTCCCCCATGCTTGACAGTGGCTGCTCCAATTAAGTTTATTGTGCGGGGGTTTTGTATTTTGTTTCCATATCACTTTTACTCTGTGTTTATTGTTTTCAAATCTAGTAATGTAATGGTTTCTTCTTCTCCATGTCCATAACACTGTATTTATTTTTCTAAGATTTTATCTGCCTTTTCTGTCCCAGACTCAAACTTCAGTAGATTCTTTTGTCAGGACACATTATCCTCCATTGTGTTAATGTTACTGAGCTTTGAATTGTCTGTCAAGATAGATATTTTACTGTGTTATGTTTGTGTAAGCTCATGCCTGAAAATGTTAGAGGATAAGGCTCAATACTTAGTATTGTGTGGGAGTAAGTTGCATTAATTATTACCTTAAGTTTTCTATCAGTGAGCCAGTGTCTTACCCATTTGCACACATTTTACATCATTTCAAGCATTTTCTGTTTATTTAGCAACCTTTTCAGTGTCATTGTATGAAATGCTTCCTGACAATTTAGATATGACATGTGATGCCTAACATTGTGTTTATCCCTTTTTTTTTTATTATTGGTTATTTTTAAAATCTGAGGTTAGTCTGCCTGGACCGATCCTTCCTAAACCCATTCTGTAATGGTGTGACTCTTTTGGTTTCAGTGAGATATTGCCGGATAGCATCTGAGAGTCCTCCCCCATTTTACTTTTCACAGAAGTCTAACTTACTGGCTTATAGTTAATCTGATCTTTTTGTCCCCTTTTTGAATATTGGCACCACCTTAGCTCTGTGCCAATTATTAGTCACCTATCCTGTTATTAGACAGTCCTTAAATTATTCGAATCGGGGCATATCTATGACCTCACTTAACTTCCTTAGGACATGTGAGTGTATGTCTTCTTGCAGTTTTCATTTGTGTATTCGAATCTGAGGGAGCAGCATTTTTTGCTTGATTACCCAAGAGATGTTTAAGTGGGAGTTTACTTCATTCCTTTGTTTGATTAGAAGCTTATGCTCTTTGGTTAAGAAAGTGTTTGAAAATTTTGTGTAATATTTTTTTTTTTTTTTTTTTTTTCATTGTGTTCTATTGTCCCTCCGTCCGTAATTGTCCAAGTGGCATATTTTCTGTTTAAATATCTTTCCTATTAAGTTTGAAAAGCTTTTTTGGTTAGTTTAACTTAGTACAGCAATATGTTTGTGTCTCCAGCTTTGCTTTCTTAAGCCTTATTTTCCACCCAATTTTTATATCTATACTTTCTTCTTGTTTCTTTTTTTTATGTATTGTTTTACTTGGCTGAAATGCTTTAGTTTTATTATTTTATTGCCTTTTACATCCCTGTTGATCAGATTTGTTTTTTCTGTATCTTATCATAAGGTATGTACCTGTGACAGTGCTAGTTTTGGTTGTTTTTGTATTTCAAATATTCTGTTTTATTTTTTTAATAGGTTTAATTGTTAAAGACATTGTCTCAGTCAATGTTGTTTTGGGCTCATTTACGAAGAAGAAATTTTTGGTTGTAAAATGTGAGTGTTTGAGTTAGTTATTGCTAAAACGGTATTGAATTTGAATTTGTAATTTAGTATCTTATGGTCATTATTCCCTAGGTGCCCCTCAACTTGAACCTTTGTAACTTAGTCAGGTTTATTAGTCAATATTAAGTTTTGAAGGGCCTTTCCTCTAGTTAGTTCTTGGTGCATTTGTAAAAGGTATTTATTGTTAGTTATCGACTAAAACCTTTTTCCTTTGCGAGGTATTGTTTTCCCCATTGATGTCTGGATAGTTAATTTTGTCTAGAATAAGAACTAAATTGTGATTAGCTGTCTTATTTTTTGTGTTATATTTTGTGGTTTATAGCAGACTTTTATTATTATATTATTGTCTCTGACCCCCTAAATGTATCATTACATATAATGCTTGCACATGTTCATTACCTGTACCTATATCTTCCTGCAGTGTTAGCCTCAGACTGGATTGTACCTAGAGACATACACCTCTCCCCCCTTTTGGTGTTTACAGTCTCTTCTAAATAGACTGTAATTGTGGTAAAGTTAATTGACTAGTTGTAGCTCTTGTCCAGCCCTGTTTCAGTTATCGCCCATTTTTATTATTGTTTTATTATTGTTTTTGTCTTAAGCTGGGAGTTATTTTAGTTAATTGTTTTTGTTGGTCAGACTCCTGGCAGTAGTGATTATGCAATTTTTCGATTTGTGAGATTGTATTCTTTTCTCTGTGGTCTCTTTAACTCTTGCTACACCCCCTCCATCGACCCTCTTATAATTTTAAATCCCAGCTCTGTCTTCACTATCTTGCACACTATATGTGTACCTTTCCACCCCACAGTTTATAGTTGAACGATTTCTGCCATTTCCTGGCTGTTGTATGCCAATGAAGCTGACCTTTGTCCATAGCATAGTCTGTTGCCAAGATCGAAGTTTGCTCATTTTGACAATCTCAAATTATTCCCCCACTTTGTTAGTTTTTTTTGTTCATGTCTCTAATCTTCTTTTGCCTCTCTGGTGTGGTCTGTGGATCAGGTAATATTTCTGAAATTAGTATTCTTGCGGTCTTTGCATTGAGCTATTACCCTAAATCTCTGAAATTCTTAGTAAGTATGCTCCACATGTAACGTTGTCATTGTAGTCAATTTGCACCATGATATTTTGGTTGTCACCAGCCTTCCCTAGCAATCTGTCAACTAGATCTGTGATATGTCTAATTATGGTCCCAGGTAAATTAGACACTGTTTGATTCTGGTCTTTGTGGCTGATTAGCCTGTCTGTGCTTTTGATAATTGAGTTCCTAAGGACTAGCACCTGTGTAGCCTGACCTGCACTCCTATTCCCCATCTTACTGGGGCAGACAGGGGTAGTGTCTTGTTGCAGCAATGCTATTTCTGAGCTGATATCCCCTTCATCCGCCAATCTTGTTTGCTGTTTTTGCCCAACTATTTGGTGGTGGTGTGTTTGTAATTGTTAAATTAGTTGTGTGATTGAATGTGTGCAAGGTATATTTGGTGTGCTGTACTTGTTCAGTGTGTTTGGCACTTGAAGTGGTTTCTAGTTAAGTGTGGTTTGTGTCTATGTTCCAATCATGTATTGTTTGTGATTGTTAATTAGTTGTGTTGCATTTGGATAGTTCGTTTGGAAATTGTTTGTCTAGCAAATGTAGTTTGATTTGTTAAATGTAATATGTGTTTTTTTTTTTTTTTTTTGGAATGGCGGTTTTTAATTTTTTAGTATGTGTATTTTTTTTTTTTTGGTCTGGTGGTTGTGGCCTGTTATGTGCTTTTTTTTATTGAATGGTGGAGTTAAAGTGGAGACTGAGTAAGTAATGCAATAGTTCTAATTGTTAATGGTGTGTGGAATGTTTCATTGTTGCTTTATTTTGAATAGGGTGATAGTAGGTAGAGAACTGTGTTTATTTGTTTGTGTTGAATGGGCAGTGTTGTAATGTATGTAGTTTATTATATTTTTGTTGTTGTTTGTTTCAATTGTTTTTTATTTTGAAGTGATTTATGTTTGAATTTAATTTGTTTATTTTATATTCTAGATTGGTGCAGCAGTCTTTCCATGGATGTGGTGTTTGTTGGCTTTTTACAATTGGATTGGTCTTGGTGCTTATTCTTCAACAATATCCTGAGTTTCGTGTTGCAGAAGAGTTGACAAATGGAAATAGTGTGTTTGTCATCCAAATGTTTTTATTGTGTTTATTTATATTGTATTGGATTATGTAACAAAATGTTTGTTATTTATTTGTAAACTAGTATTTTTCATGTAAGTCTGTAAATGTTTGAGATGTAAAATAAAGAGATGAATGTGTTTATTTTCCTCAATCTGTTTTCAAAGTGATGTTGGTGTGTTTATTGTATTTCTTGAATAACAGTTTTGAATGTGTTTTGAGTGTAATGTTGAATAAATTAATTGGAGTGCTGGTATTAAGATCAAATTTATTTGTGATTAGTAATTTCTTGTTGTAATTTAATGGGGTGTTCTTGTATAATTAAATGGTCTTCAGGATAAGGGGACAGTGAAAACAGGCAACTTTGCAATTGGATGTTATTAGCAGAGTTGCTTTGTTCTCAGTGTGCCTTTATCTTGTGTTATTTTCATTGATATTCAGTGTGGGTCAAATCCCTCCTCATTGCAATTCATTAGTTGAGAGCTCGTTGACATTCTGTGCAGCTCCTGGGTTGATTCATGTAGCTGTGTTTCTGAATGAGAGTTAATGGCTGTAGCAGTTTCTGTTTCCACACCTATTGAAACTAGATTGTATAATGATCAAACATGTCAGTTTTGACCTTGTGCCTAACTCTCTTGCATATACACAGATCAGTCGTGTTCTTTGAAAGCTGTAATATCTCTCCAGCTGTGAGAGATCAGTGCTCAGATTAGCTAGAATGCAGCCTTTGGTATGTATACAGCTCTTATAAAATAAGACTGATATGTGGACTCAGAGGGGAGTCTTAGGCCAGCTGTGAAGGTGAAGAAACATCCCTGCATTTAGAGGTGGGAAGCTCAGAGAAGTGTGTATTTGTAGGTTAAGTTCCATCTCAATCCCTTCAATAAATATGTTTAATTTGTTTGTGTCCAAATTTGTTTTGAGTGTTAGTTGATTTTGGAGCCCCATCAATTATAGGGTTCTGTGTATTGTAGTGTTAGAAGTAAATCAAGTTCAATGGTTACAGTATGTGAAAAGAATCTGGCTAAGAGCACTGTGTGTGAAGGCTTAGAATTTATATAGATGTTTGGAGGGTGTGTTCTAGTTTATAGGCTGTCCTGGCAAGAACATTTTTTTACTGTTGCTTTGGAGACGTCTGAGATCGTTGTGTGAGCAGTGGAGATTGCATGAGGGGTGGAGTATTTTGAGTTTTGTAGATAATGGTGCATTCAACTTGTTAAATGTTAAAGGGTTTGAGTTTTATTTTTGTAGTGTTAGGACTGGTTGTATCATTGAAATTTCTTGTTGGTGGAGGTGTGTTAAGAATGTAAAAGTTGTGGCAAAACTTTAAATTTGTGATTGGTTTCTGTGGGGGCTTTGTTTTCGGGTTGAGTATGTTCAGTAAAGATGTTAATTTTGTTCGGTAATTAGCTTTAACAAATGGTATACATTGCTTTTTCCGGGAAGGAGTAAAGAGTCTGAATGGGAGGTGGAGTGTTAGGTAGATGTTTAGCTTTGATCCTAAATCAATGTCAAGGGTTATTAAATGGTGGTGGATTTGTTTGTAGGGAGTTTGATTGAGAATGTTGATTTCAAATAAGATTGTATGTTTTCGTTGCTAATATGTTTGAGTATATTCTCTCTTATGGTCTGTAGTGTTCAAGATTCATTATAGATCTTTGTTACTGTTTTAGTATGTTTTCTTTTACTAAAAGGGTTGTTTTTAGTGAACCTGTGTAATCAATTTTTGGCAGGTGGTGAGATGGATGTACTGTTAAAATAGAAAAGATTTGGCAGTAGTGTGTTTTGAGCCATTTTGTCTTTATGGATAAAGATAAAGATAAAGATAAAGATAAAGATAAAGATAAATATAAAGATAAATATAAAGATAAAGATAAAGATAAATATTTAGATAAATATAAAGATAAAGATAAAGATAAAGATAAAGATAAAGATAAAGATAAAGATAAAGATAAAGATAAAGATAAAGATAAAGATAAAGATAAAGATAAAGAAAAAGATAAAGATAAAGATAAAGATAAAGATAAAGATAAAGATAAAGATAAAGATAAAGATAAAGATAAAGATAAAGATAAAGATAAGATAAACATAAAGATAAAGATAAAGATAAAGATAAAGATAAAGATAAAGATAAAGATAAAGATAAAGATAAAGATAAAGATAAAGATAAAGATAAAGATAAAGATAAAGATAAAGATAAAGATAAAGATAAAGATAAAGATAAAGATAAAGATAAAGATAAAGATAAAGATAAAGATAAAGATAAAGATAAAGATAAAGATAAAGATAAAGATAAAGAAAAAGAATAAAGATAAAGATAAAGATAAAGTAAAGATAAAGATAAAGATAAAGATAAAGATAAAGATAAAGATAAAGATAAAGATAAAGATAAAGATAAAGATAAAGATAAAGATAAAGATAAAGATAAAGATAAAGATAAAGATAAAGATAAAGATAAAGATAAAGATAAAGATAAAGATTAAAGATAAAGATAAAGATAAAGATAAAGATAAAGATAAAGATAAAAGATAAAGATAAAGATAAAGATAAAGATAAAGATAAAGATAAAGATAAAGATAAAGATAAAGATAAAGATAAAGATAAAGATAAAGATAAAGATAAAGATAAAGATAAAGATAAAGATAAAGATAAAGATAAAGATAAAGATAAAGATAAAGATAAAGATAAAGATAAAGATAAAGATAAAGATAAAGATAAAGATAAAGATAAAGATAAAGATAAAGATAAAGATAAAGATAAGATAAAGATAAAGATAAAGATAAAGATAAAGATAAAGATAAAGATAAAGATAAAGATAAAGATAAAGATAAAGATAAAGATAAAGATAAAGATAAAGATAAAGATAAAGATAAAGATAAAGATAAAGATAAAGATAAAACAAAAAGAATTAAAATAAAAAAATTACTAATAAAGATAAACTTCCTTTCAACCGCTCTTCAGATGAGAGGCTAGGACGCTATATGCCCATCCAAACTTTGGATGGACGTAACAAGTCGAGCTTTACCAGAAATTGGACAGTAAAAAACAACTACTCCAAACACTCATCACATTAACTTAAGAAAAACACACAACAAAGACTTAATCGAACAAATTTGATCAAACCAAGGCAATTACACTTTTTAGATCCATCTCTGGAACGCACAAAATACATTCAGTTGACATATTACAAAAAAAAACAACATCAAGAACCAAACATAACATCATACAGCTCCCATATCTACAACAACCCCTTTTGGCAGCATTGCCAACATCAAAGTTCACCACACAACTTCATCTCCCATAACAAGAGAAAAAGCATCACACACACCACCACACCACTTGGAGCCTTGAAATACTACAAATCCACACAACAATCAAAGGTTTCCATACTCTTGAAAATAATCAGAATACAGCTGCACACATCCCAAACAACAAACAAAAACAACAAAAAACACTATATCCCTGCTAAAGCACTACCTGGGACACACTAACACATTACAACAGACCACAAAACTCACCAAAAAAAGTCACCCTTCAGACATTTCTACTTAAAAACATCTAGACTCACACGAAATGAAACTTCAAAACAACACTCAAGTTTGGACAGAGATTACACACAAACACTAAACAAATTACATATCCACACCACCATCATAAACTAAACAATTGACATACAAAGTTAATAACTTTCAAACAGAATAACAAAACATACAACCAATACTAAATCAACCTTTCAGATTTGGAAACATAACTTTAACTATTCAACCAGAAAAGGCACTTTTTGAACAATTCAAGAACTCACAACTGCCTCCAATGACAAACAAAAACAGAACTACAACAACAAATATCGTTCAAAAAAAACCAAAAATTAACTACTTTCCTGCTAAAACGACTAATAATTACAATAAAAGGGAAATTATACACAAACAATCAAACACTGACAGACCCATATAAATTCCAAACACACAGAATAAGTACTTACCTCATATCAAAAATGGAAACAATTAAATTAAATAAGTTGACAAACTACAAATAAAACACAAAAAACATTTTATTAACAAAATCATAATCTTTAATAACTACAAAACAACAACATTTAAAAGAACACCTATTACACTCATTATACATACTCCAAATTGACAGTGAGCCACAAAACAGATTCTTTGGCCACTTTACATTTTAATTTCATACATTACAATCAATAACATCACAGGACTAAACTGCTAAATTTGAGCAGTAACAAACTCCATCACAACAACACATCATTAACAAACAGTCACATAATAAAAATGTCAGTTGATGGTAGAAGCTAAACACGCAGCCAAAGAAGATCCGCAGCTAAATTGGACAAGCTCCAGCAAACACGACACCAACACTCGGCCACCAGATTTTGCATGAGCTCCAACCAAATTGAAGAAGAGCAGACAAAGCCACCAAGCATCTGAAAAACAAGTCAAAAACACATTAGAATTTAAACACACACAAAATAACACAGGAAACTAACAAACACAACAACACAAACATCAATACTCTCTCAAACACATCCAATTTTACACTAACACAATTAGCCCCATTAACAACAACAACCACCAAACAAAATTCTACATTAACACAAACCTACATACTGCTAAATAATTATTTCAACATTACTAGTCACAACTAATTCAATACACTTTCAGCTAACTATGCCCCCTTACTAAAAAAGACAAATTATACTAAAAGCCAAACACACAAATCACAACAGCAAACATTCCCAGGAAGGCTAAAAATTCTAAAGACCAACTTAACTAAATACCTCACAACTAACCAAAACAATAACAAATATCAACCTTGGAAAAATGAAACGCACATCCTCACACTATACAGTTATCTAATACTTCACAGTAACACTTATGAAAAACAAACAGGAGGTTCGAAATATCATTTGGAATCACAACTTATAAGCCACTACATCACAAATACACCAAAAAGTACACGAAAAACCGCAAAAGCATTTTGCAGACAACCATTAAAGACATGGTGAGCATGTACATTCCAGGCCTCTCCTTCCCAGATAGTCACAATGATAAATAGACACATTCTATATGAGAACTAGAAAATAAACTCTACATCCCTCAAAGCACAAACAAAAACTGGAAAAACACCATTTCAAACACTCACACAAACAAAAATGCCTACAAAAACTAGATCCTCACCTCAACCATCAACAACTCAATCAACTCCTGAGTGACAGTTCAAAGCAAGGTCTGCTGATTCCACCTCCCTTCATCCATCCATCTGGACCTGGAAAACAAACCAAAAATTGCATCAACAAACTCCAAAGCCACCAAGAAGCAATACCAACATTTCTAAGTATACAAACCAATTAGGACAAAGCAAAGTCACTAAATACAAATAACACAATCCATGCAAGTCACTAAACAAACAACATTACACACTACTTACATTCACAGATCAAGGAATTGACCCAGGACACTAAAGGAGCTTAAAACAAACACATACAAGTTACAAATCAGAAAAATATTTCAGCCATTACTAAGGAAACAAGAGACTGTAACTCTTCACAATACAAATATGACAACAACAACAAACTAATATTGACCAACTAAACAAGCAACCACTTCTGAATCCCAGACCTACATCGGACTGAAAAAACCCGCCTGAGAACAGAGCACTAGTCATCAATTAAAACAAGCAGAACCCCAGTCACAAAGAACCACATTCTACACCTCCTGCTAAACTAAACACTAAGATCTGCTACTTACACAAGCACATTCAACATACAGAACAAAGCAAACTACGTATAGACCACTACAGTCTGCTCATCCTATAAAGACACACTCACCACATCACCCAAGGATACATACCGGACACTCTATACTACTCATCGGAATTTCAACACACAACTAATACTACACCCTGCTCCTACAACTGCACACTATAGATTCAATACACAAAAGCCAAAGACGCAGAACACGAGACACTATTAGAGTCATGAAATGAAACAAACTAAACAACATTTTCTGAAAAGAAACATTCAACAAAAACACCCATTTAGACAAACAATAACACATCTGACAACTCCCACTGAAAAGCTGGGTGACCCATGAAACAGTGAAAAAGACCAAAACAAACAAAATGCATCACTATTCCCCATGACAACCAAATCTACTCAAAGCCAGGTATACACTAGCAGACACAATCTCCACCCAAAACACCCCCCACAACAACAATAACTAATACTATAGTAAGCAAACAGCAACAAGACAAGCCCAGGACACCACACAGCAACTTTAACATAACACAAGCCCCACTCTCCAGCACTACTTGCATCTCTTCTTCACACTCAATCACAAAACATGTCCCAAGATTAAATCACAAAGCACTAAAACACCACAGAAATAGTGCAGATCAATGCTATTAAACTTCAAACATTAATAAGGAGACATTCAAAAGCATGACATTGAAAGTCGATGGGACGGACCCACCATCTTCCACCACACACCCTGTATGAGATTTACAATAAACTAAAAATACTCAACACAAAGCATATACTGTTAACACATCAGCAGGAAGACCAATCAGCAACTCACTGACCAAAACCAGCAACATATGCCACAACAACTATTAAGCCAAACACAATACAGAAAATACAGCAATCATTAATCTCCAATCACAGCAAACAGAGCCATTGGTTGCTTAATAAAGACACAACTAATACACACACTACGGCAGCCATTCACTCACTAAATACAAAACACAAAAACACACTACCAGATATTGACCACATGACCATTATCACCTGTTTTGAGATTATCACAAATAAACACAATACTACTATTTCACCAAAATTGAAAAATCACAAGTTCCACCCTATAGAAGATTGCTCTGCCTATAACATTACTCCAAACCGTAGCTTTCAGGACCATCGCTATCAAAACAACAGGGATCACCACTGAGTTTGCCACTCAAACACATACAAGAAGATTGCACCACTATCAATTTGGAGAGATTCACTAAACAGTTCCACATTTAAGATAAACACCAGCAAACCTTCTTTTACTAAATCTATCACCACAAAAAAACAATCAAACAGTCATAGACAAGTCTTGGAATTGATCATCAACACTCTACATGCTGCACATTTCCAAACAGGCCACCTACAGGAAATCAAATACTGATACTCTTCCTGCAGGAACATCACACACAAAAAACGAGAAGCTACTTCTCCAACAATGTCAACATCATCAACTCCCTCACTAAAATAACACAGACAACCTGCACAGCCAGGACTAGAGCCCACACACAAACCACCACAGGATGCTTCTGCAACAATGTCAACATCATCAACTCCCTCACTAAGATATCACACACAACCTGCCCAACGTCTACTAGAGCCCACACACAAAACACAACATTCTGCACCTCCTCTGGATTGGCCTCCACTTCCAATCATGACGCTGGAGTCCACCAGCCCACACCAAGAAAATTGCACGTTCATTTTTTAACAGCCAAAGCCCATACATGCAAGATGAAACCGCACATTATTGCCCAAATTACTAATCAAAGTTCCATGGTGAACACATGGCCAAAGATGCCAGCCATAGGCAGCTGGACTTTCACCTCCTATTGACACCACTTGCCAATTATTACACCCCTGTCATTTGACCACTATTAACTCCTTTCTACAACCAGCAAAGAGAGCAGCCATAGATACCATTAAACCTATAAAAAGCCACACATAAACCCTTTCACTTGCCAAATTCAGACAAAACACACAGAAAGACCACAACCCATATAACTCCCTACAATATCACAACACAATGTCATTTAAAACCCAAAACCCTTAGTTACCACCTACACATCAACATACAAGTCGACCCAACTAGCAAAACTTACAGAACAAATCCCTCATTCACATAACACTGAGTAGACCAGCAGATTGGCAGATTCCATTGAGACACAACGACACTCAGTCACATCCCCACAAATTACTCAACATACTATTCAATACAAGGCAGCCAACAAGTACATTTCAAGCATCACTTTGCTTTCCAATTTTGACTAGAAACACCACAGAATGTGATCATCACCTCAGTCGCACCAATTGGGATCTGACAAACCCCACAGTACAATCCTATACTTCTAACCCCATAAAAAAACAAGAGACACCCCCATTTTCGCTAACATGTCATAATTAATACAACCAGCAACCATACTATCAACTACAACACTCCCAACTTACAAACTGAAACTCCTGCTTCATCACAAATATTTACAAACACACTTACTAAGGGGGTTGCTGTTTGGAACAAACTCACTTTAGTAAGAGCTGATACCTTACCATCCATTCAACACTTTACACTATGGAACAAACAGCAACATGGAGCAGAGACTAAAAAGCTAGAAATATATAACAAAATAATAACAAAGCACAACAGAAATCAACACATCAATACATCACTCAACATTTCTAACTAAATATATCAATCAAACTTACACCTCCAATCCCAAACACATTAACTAACCTAACCAACATAACAAAACCACAGTCATTTCCAGACACATGCATAGCAAATAACTAGAAAACACAATAAACCTCAAATATTAGGGAATTAGAAATTAACATTCAATTATCAAAACACTACACACACCAGACACACAAACACAGTCCTCAACATACTAAACCAATTTCAAGCCCATTCAACAGCATTCGAGACACCAGAACACGTGTGAGGACAACTACTTGCAGATTTGGCTTCACAGTCACACACTTTTCCACTACCAAACTAATTACATTTCTAATCTTTTTACTGCAACCAAACTTACATTGGGCACCAGCTTGGGACACATTCCACTAATATACCACAGTGACTAAGCATTGGAGCCAAACAAACTGTAAACTTTAGGCATAACATTTAGGGAAACAAACCACTTTAAACACATAGAAGCCCAGGACAAAAAAACAATATTCAACTAACACAAAACAAACATTTCCAGGGTGGCCAAGTAGCAAAACAAATAAACAATACCAAATATTATCTTGGTTTCATCACTGCAACAAGAACACTTGGCCACACTAAACACATCCCTAATGGGCGGTACACACAAAATACACTGAATCAGCTGTCCCAATACCTTGGCTACTTAGGACATACAACATGGCCCCAAACCAAACAAGCAGACAAAAAACTTGATACATTACAAACCACTAAGAAGGGGACAACCAGAAATATACAAGATTGGTACACTGTCAAAAACACAATTCCGGCTTCAAAAGACTCCTATAAAAAACTTTCAGCTACTAAACTAGCAACACCACAATTACTATTTGCCCAGCCAAACACTCATACACATTCACTAACACCTGATACATCCATTTACACACATCACATCTCTGGATATGGTTCACACCATAGATCCCAAAAAAACACCCAAACCCCACACCCCCCAAAGGGACATCCCACCGCTAACCAACATGCATTCTTTTTCTTTAACCCCAGTACCATCACTCTCACAGCTGCTGCCATCCAGCCACATCAATAGAGAGACAGCACGGACACTTCATTCACATTCCCATCCTGTAAATTGCGCCCCCTCACTGAGCCAATCCACAACAATAAACAACGCAGATGGGGGGGGAAGTCATCAGTGTCGCCACACCACCAGATCCAGCCGCATGCCGAGTCCTGGCTACAGCACCTCCACAGACTATTACAAAACACGACACACTTTAACACATTTGAAAAACAAACACTCTATTACATAAAACCAACACATTTCACATAAACCATATTTGTAGTACTTATTTACACAAAGAGGAGCCACATATTGACTATTAGTTACACTAGGCCCACAGATTTGATTATTTGGACTGAAGCCACCAGATACTTACTTATTAGTTAGACTGAGGACACCAGATATTTACATAGAAATTATAATAGAGCTCGTCTGAAAGTGATGACCGACGGACGACCCACCTTCTATGAAGACCCCATGGAAGCGCGACGCCGCCTTTTCCCTGATGCACCCCCTGACGCGCCGGACTAGCGCGACTACATTAGGGCTAGCCCATCGTGTTTAAATGTGCCTAGGAAATGTTACTGATCTAGACTACTGATCTGATTGTTTTTGATTACGGCAATGATTGCACTGGGGCATAAAAAATTTTACCAATTTTTTTTTTTTTGTTATGGTTTTTGCTAACCCTTTTTTCCCTCTCCCCAGTGTTCTCCTCCCCCCCTCCCGGGGGCCCGGGACGCCCGACCAAACAAAGCTAATCCCCGGGAGGCGCCCCCTGCTCGCTGGACAGTGGCCCTCCTCGCACGAACAAGATCACACGCACAATCGAGAATCGCGCAGGGAATTGGATTTGGTACCATCCCAAACACCCACACCCCACTACTACACATCCCCATCCTAAAAATAACCAGCTGAATGTGCACCCGGGGGAACCCCCCAAAATAAAGCGTAAAAAAAAAAATATCACACATTAAAAAAAACTTGACCACCATCATTTTCCCTACAGAAAACACTTTGGGAAAATAGTGAAGAAACCTCTTAAAGCCCCGGGATAGGAGACATACTCGGCCTCCACACATCCAAAAAAACTAGGAGTACAATACTCTTCCACTCATCTATTCCCCGGGTAATACATGCCCATATGCCGACCCAAAAGGCAGTTTTCCCTTACTAGAGACCACCATTAATACAATTCATTACACACTCTCTAATATACCCCCCAAACCAAACGTAATGTCCAATTTTATGCGATCTCAAAAAAACCTGCTAGGGAAAAACTCAAAACTTTAAAATAGGGGGTGATTTCAACACCACCTCAACCCGGAGTGCATCGCTGTAAACCCCCAAAACATGACACCAGCGCTATACGCAATTTTTAACTTTAATGGAACTTTTTTGATCTCTGCGACCATGGCGCTCCTGAACGTTCGCAAATTTTTCATTCTACCCCAGTATAATGGAACCCACTCCGTATTGATTTATTCTGATCCTTCTCCCTTCTTCCCACGGGTCCTGGGAACAGACATAAAAACATCGTAATCTCAGACCATCCCCCAAAATTGGGGTCTCAAAACTCAACCAGGGACCCCCTCACCCAAAAAGAAAGGCGTTTCCCCCCTCCTACCTGGTCAACTCAAAAGACTTTAGACAATCCCTTTTTTAACCTTTGGGATGCAATTGTAGACAACAACCTGCAACATTCTCTCATGTATCTATTCGGCCTCCCCAAAGGCGGTTTTTTACGGCCTTCACTTCCTACCTAAAATATAAAGAAAAAGAACCCGCAAACAATATTTCCAATAAACTCTGATTTTACCACGGCCCATCAGGCCAATATAAATGCCCCCCAACCCATAACCAAAAGAAACTCTGGGGCCAACACTAAGGAAACATACCACGGCAAGCGAAGTGGTGCATCGAGCGATCCAAAACAGTATTTCAGAGGGAGAAACAAGATTAACCCCCTCTTACAAAAATGCAAAGACCCCCTCGACCAACGCCACATTCTCTCCTAAAGCCCCAAAATACTAATTTCTGCCCCCCCATTCCCCTAACACCAACAAAACCTCTTACCCAGATTTTCTGACTTCTACAAGGGCCCCCATACATCTGCAGCCAGGAACTTCTAAAAAAATCAATCCCTCCCCAAAACCCCACAGTTTGCAAAAAAAGTCTAGAAAGGGAATAAAAGGGGGGAAGTCTAAAGCTATAACCACCTCCCTAACAAAAAAACGCCAGGAACCAGATGGCCTTTCGGCAGAATACTAAAAAATACGCTAACGCACATATCCCACACCTCACTAGTTATCTGGGGGGGTATAAAATGGCCCGTGCACATCATCTGAATTTTTTGGCATCAAGACATTTTTGATATTTGGCCGGGCAGGGACCCCCCACATTTTCAACCTATAACCCTTCACTATTAAACCAAACTATAAAACCATCACAAAACCCTAGCAAACCACCGCAAGAGATTTTGGGGCCCATTTTTTGTCCAAAACCCAAAAATGGATTTCCTTTAAAAAAATAACACCCAGGGGATCAA
This sequence comes from Phyllomedusa bahiana, assembly GCA_025379985.1. NCBI lineage: Eukaryota > Metazoa > Chordata > Amphibia > Anura > Hylidae > Phyllomedusa > Phyllomedusa bahiana. Next base: position 21,497 of record JAODAL010010835.1, read on the forward strand.
AAAGGCATAGCAGCAACGAGAGAGGAAATCGGTAACCCAAACCAAAGACAATGCTCCCACCTGGCGCTGAAAAAGCTTTGACCTGTGCCATGGAGTTTTTACTACACCCTAAGACACGAGGTTTGGAGACCTATTTCTATCTTTGGGAGCCACTGCAGGTAAACTGTCCACGATCTGAATGTAAATAATCTCCCTTTTAACTAAAATACCAATCAAGAGGCACCCGTCAAGTGCCCTTTACCCCCCCTTCTTTTCAATTATCCATTGACCCCCATGCTAAGCACTTGGAACAAATTACCCTGGGGGGATTCAAATCGCTCACACAAATAAAAGTATCCCGTTTGCAGTAGTCTTACTGTACATCCAACCCAAACATCCTTATCAAAATCTTTAGAACATTTCCCACTTTATGGATCCCTATCAGGCTTCGGGGGAAATAAAGAAAAATCAGGGGCCTTGCTGCAAAAGGGGACCATCCAACCCCCGCGGGGTCCGTGCACTACCCATTAAAGGGCAAAGTCTCACCTACCTATCGGGATTTTGTACCTAGACAATGAAACCCAAAATCTATAAACTTACGTTCCCCCCTTCTAAAAAAAATAGAAAAACTTTTTTGACCTGGAAAAAACTGATTATCCCCAGGAGAAGGGCGAAAACCTGGTCAAGATATCGTTTTCCCAAAAACGCTATATCAAAACAAATCATTGCCCTGTATTTAAAAACCCAAAAAGACATAAGAGAAATAACCAGCTTTCCAAGTTTTTTACGGGAAATAACCAGACCTCGCAAAAGTAGGACTCTTGGCCACGTCGCCCCAAGGGGGGTATAAATTTTTCCACAGTTACATCATACAACAAGCGGCACAACTCAGAATAGTGGGTGACTGGATACCAATGTCAGCACTTCACAGACCCCAAACATGATCAACAGTTCCCCCCAATTTTTTTTCTTAGTAGTCTCTACACTCCCAACTCAAATTTACCTTCAAAATACAAAAAAACCCCTTTTAAATAATGACAGCATGACACCCTGGACCAAAGAAAGACAGATTTTAGGATTAAACCCAAATCACTCCCTCCTACACCGTTCGAGACAAACCAAATTTCCAATGGGAAACCGCCATTGGTTTTAAAAGATGGAAGGTTTTTATGGGGTGAACAAATAGCAGATCTCTTTATACGAAGACAAAACCCCCTTACTTGTTCAACAAAGCAAAAATTAAAAATTCCTTTACTGGGCCCCCCCCTTTTCACTTTTTACAGGCAGTAGTACATACTGGCAACTTTAAAAACACTTAAAAGGGCCAACCCTGGAACGATCCATTTCTCAAAATTACACCAACTTCCCAAAGAACTAAAGGCCTATTTTTAGATTCTACACCTTATTTTACAAACCCTTAGATACCTGAAAAAAAAGGTGGGCTTCATATTGGACAAAAAATTCACTCTCTGACCCCGACCTTCTGCAACCCCGCTCACCCAAAAGGCCAAAAATTTACCAACCTGAAAATCTGGGAAATGGCTTTTAAATCACACAAGATCGTAGTTCCCCGCCAGGGTTTTTCCCATGGGTAAAAATGACACCCACACTGTCCAAAATGCCCAAAACCCCCACGGATCTTTACTTTTCCTTTGGGCTTGCCCGGGGATACAGACTTTCGGGGGCCCCGATACGTTCCTTCAAGCCAGAAATCTTTTCCCGCGCTGGGCCCCAAAATTCAAACTTATGGGCACTATTCGCGATATTCCCCGGGGGGCTATACCCCCTCCAGCTTTAAAAAAAAGTACGTTTTAGTGGCAGCAGCCGCCAAAATCGGGCCCTTTCAGTGCTGGGTTCAACCGGGCCCCCCCACCTTTGATTTTCCTAACAAACATAACATATTCAAATGGACTGGGTCGAAGCGGGGCAACAAAAGGAGAAAAAAAACACAACACTTTTTTCCAAACGTGGGCACCATTATTAACTGTACCCCCACACATCAAAACCAAAAAAAAGAGTTGCTTTGAATTCACTACTTGGTACCGACGAACCAATCGGAGATACTTTTACCACCTAATAATTTCACAACTAAAGATGGATTCGAACGTCACCCTTCGGGGGCTTCTTCATGAGTGTGTCGGAGTCCGGGCCCCGGGTGGTTTCCCCTTAAAATTTTTCTCCCCCCCCCCTCCCCTTTTTCCCCACTCCTCCCCCCCCCTTGTTGTTGTCCTTTTAAGTTAAAAATGGGCAAAGCTAAACCACCGCCTAAATTGTGGGAAAATGGGAGAGGAAGCTGGTAATGCACAGTAAGGCCCACCAAGGATACTGACCTTTGGATTGCCAAGGAAAAACAAGTGCATCCCGATTCACACTTCCCGCTAGGAATTGGAGATAGGCGACTCTTATCCTTTTATACAATTTCTTCCTTTGTTTTAAAACAAAAGTTTTTAGGGCGCATGTTCCACAAGATTTGTGTATACTTCAGTGTTTTACAATAAAAACAATTTGAACAAAAAAAAAAAAAAAATAATAACAACACTTGTTGTTTTATGAACAGGAACAACAAGTTTACTTAGGAGTTAGACTAAGAACCATCACTTTTCCCAACAAAAAAAATGTCCCAGGATTAACAAATTGGGGCCCATATCTATCAACACCCGGGGGGCCCATATTTAGTATAGTCAATGAAAATACTCCCTCTTTTCTCATAGGCAGATATTAAAATGAAAAAACTGATTATAGGAATTTGAACATATATAATACAGATCCACAAAGCCAATCGAGATTACTACACACTAAATATTAACTTGGTGCATCAGCATGATTAGTATAATACTGACCCACAGAGCTGATAATCACCAGTTACAAAATAGTGGTTACACCATAATAGACACCCAAATCACACAGGATACACTTTGATTATTTACAAAAATTCTAATACATCAAACCCCCTCCACAACCACACCCCAAAGAACCACCCAACCAATAAACCCAATCCCCCAAACACATTGCTGCCCATCACACCACACCCTGCTGGAAAAAACATTAGGGACCACTCAGTAACAACATTAAGCCTTTAATGAAAAGTTTACGACATGTCAGCACGTTACAATGCCCACCAACCTGTAATAATGAAACAAGAAACAGAAAAAAAACATCATCAAGTAGATTCCTCTAATTCAAACAATTGGAATACAAGCAAACTGCCCAAAAAGGCCACATACCACATCTGCACAAACAGCAACAAATACACACTTCACAGTCTCAAGGAAACAAAGAATATAACAAGAACTACAACAGGACTAAAAAAAACCTCAAACTATTGGCCAAAAAACACGACAAGATTAGACTTGCTATTTACTTTCTCACATATACCTTCACAGCTGAAACTTATCACACACTGACTTATAAAGGTGTCCAACAGACCAGGCCCTCAAAACCACATCAAATAACACACACAAATTACACATTAAGAAAATAGTCAGAAACAAAAAACAACCCCCACCCCTAATGTCAACCACAAACAACACAAATACAAGTCACCACCCTCAAGTAAAATAGCACAGCACATTGGAAGCTCGAAACAATAAGGAGCAAAGACCCACTCTAAAAAAAAAATTAGTCAAGAGCCTTACCAGTCACTGCTTCAAACCGGGAACCATTCAAATTAGACATCTTTTACGAACACTATCTGTAACCAAGCCCAGTCGTAACTTTTGACGCACTTAAACAATCACCTTACATTTAACCAATAGCTGCTTAGAATAGACAAATTTACATTTCCCTTTTTACGTCAACCAACCAATCCCAACCCCACCCCCCCCTGGACCCCCACCACCCCACCCCACCCCCGGGGGGGGGCACCCACGCCACCCCCAATCACCACATCAAACACACTATACAAATTTCCACTCACCACTTCAGCCAGCAAAAAAGAAAGTAGACACTAAGGGGGCCAATTCACAAACAACGGATTTGGCCAAGAAATATCAAACACTTCTAAAAAACCAAAAATTAACTCTCACTTCATTAACCAACGCACATGGCACAGCCTGATTAGCTATCACTCCAAGCAAACACATGGCCCACTAACTAAGTCACACACAAACTCCAGTCACCATTATCAAACACCCAAAATGGACCTTTCCAGTCAAACACATCTAGAACACAAACTACTGAAACACCAACTTGCTCCCTTCACTCACAGTGGGAAGTACCCTGGACCTGATGATCAAAGAGGACAAACAATTAGCAAAACCCGACCAAACCCTTTCTCAAACCAGACTTCCCAACACCAGAAGGGAAAATTTCCAAAACAGAACTCCACTACTTACCAAGCTACCACCAAACTGGGGTCAAGAACCACTTTCAGACAACCAGCCTCACCCAGCAAAAGCAGCCTAACAAGTGTCTGGCCCTGGGAGTCCAGCAACTCCCAACAATGAACCCCTCCCCTAATCAGGTGCACAGCAAAAGGCACTCATTGGTCGAAGTAAACAATGAATGATTACAAACACATGATCTGTTGGAAGAGAATGAACAACACATACATTGACCAATTGACACACTAACAGAGATACATACATGTCCCACTTACATTTCAAAATGTCCGGTTTACACTCCTGACATAGGGGTTCGGTTAACACTAAAGGGGGTTTAGCCCGCAGCACTTTTAACACGTATTACAACAAAAAAAACACATTGCAGGACACATTTTTTTAACACTAAGAGTGCGTTCCCACCACATAAAACAAATACCAACCAATTGGCCACCCATCCCCATGGCCACAAGGTGAACAGCTTTTCTCCACAATGAACAGAAAAGAGTCCTCCCTCTTCACATTCATTAGCACACATTCTGTCCAAAAAACGGACAGAAACATGTCCATGTGGAATGTTTGGCAACCACACCACGGACCGAAAAAACACTCAACGAAAAAGCCAGGCAGTAGGGACTGCTGCACAAGTTTGCCAGAGAGCCAAATTTAGCTCTGTTTCAACCGGTTTGTCACGCAACCTGAAATACCACAAACCAGCACAAAAACCAGTCTAAAACACTCAACATGGGGACATGCCCTAAGGATCTGTCTCCGCTACACAGCAAAACAGCCATTTTTGCAGCGTTTTACATTTGGATACAACGCAGCAAAAACAACTGTAATCATCTCCAATAGACCCCCAAAGTAAAAACCCCTCTTCTCCCTAGACCTATAGTGAGAAGCTCGCTGCCTCCCATAGACTCATAGGGAACGTCCCGCTGTCCCCATAACTCTATAAGAGAACATCCCACTGTCTCCCTAACCTATATGAGAACATCCCGTCTCCCTAACCATTTAAGAACGTCCCGCGTTCCCCAAAACTCTTAGTAAAAACCCCCCTGTCTCCCATAGACTCATAGAAGAACGCCCCGTCTCCCAAAACTCTATATAAAACGCCCCCGTCTCCATAGACTCTATAGTAAGAACGTCCCGCTGTCTCCCCTAGACTCTATAGTAAGAACATCCCACTGTTCCCAAGACTCAAATTAAAACGGCCCCCTGTCTCCCCAAAACTCTATAGTAAAAACGGCCCCCCGTCTCCCATAGACTTAGATAAGAACGGCCCCCCTGTCTCCCATAACTCTATAGTAAGAACCTCCCCCTGTCTCCCATAGACCTATAGTAAAAAACGTCCCGCTGTCTCCCCAAAACTCTATAGTGAGAAGGCCCGTTCCATAGACCCAAGTAAGAAGGTCCCCCTGTCTCCCATAGACTCTAAAATTTAGAACGTCCCCTGTCTCCATATACCAAAATTACAAATGTCCCACTTCTCCCATAGACTCTATAGAAAGAAAAATCCCCCGCTCCTATAGACTTATAGTGAAACGTCCCGCTGTTCCCCCCCTAACTCTATAGTAATAAAAACCCCGCCGTCTCCCATGACTTATAGTAAGAACGTCCCGCTGTCTCCCATATACTCGATAGTACAAATGTCCCACTGTCTCCCATAGACTCTATAGAAAGAACATCTCGCTATCTCCATAAACTATATAATAGAAACATCCCACTGTATCTCACATAGCAACCCAAGAAGCTAATGCAGACCATTCCAAAGGATATATCTCAGAATACAATTTCCCCTAAAATATGACAGTAAAATAATAATTTGGACTCCTAAAGACGCACTAGATCTTAGTTTTAAATGTCGTATTTATCCATGAATAACAAATAAACATTTTGAAATATTCCATAGTCATGTCATCACAAAATTCCAGGAAAAGTACCAAAGGCGTCACTAGATGCTGCTCTACCTGGGAATGTACCGGAGGCGTCACTAGATGCTGCTCTACCTGGGAATGTACCGGAGGCGTCACTAGATGCTGCTCTACCTGGGAATGTACCGGAGGCGTCACTAGATGCTGCTCTACCTGGGAATGTACCGGAGGCGTCACTAGATGCTGCTCTACCTGGGAATGTACCGGAGGCGTCACTAGATGCTGCTCTACCTGGGAATGTACCGGAGGCGTCACTAGATGCTGCTCTACCTGGGAATGTACCGGAGGCGTCACTAGATGCTGCTCTACCTGGGAATGTAGCGGAGGCATCACTAGATGCTGCTCTACCTGGGAATATACCGGAGGCGTCACTAGATGCTGCTCTACCTGGGAATGTACAGGAGACGTCACTAGATGCTGCTCTACCCGGGAATGTACCAGAGGCGTCACTAGATGCAGCTCTACCATGAATATACCAGAGCAGTCACTAGATGCTGCTCTACCGGGAATGTACGGAGGCGTCACTAGATTCTGTTCTTCATGGGAATGTACCGTAGGCGTCACTAGATGCTGTTCTTCATGGGAATGTACCGGAGGTGTCACTAGATACTGCTCTACCTGGGAATGTACTGGAGCCCATCACTAGATGCTGCTCTACCTGGGAATGTACAGGAGGCGTCACTAGATGCTGCTCTACCTGGGAATGTACAGGAGACATCACTAAATGCTGCTCTACCTGATAATGTATCAAAGACATCCCTAGATGCTGCATCTAGACGGAACTGTTCAAGGAGACGTCACTAGATGCTGCTCTACCTGGGAATATACCGGAGGCGTCACTAGATGCTGCTCTACCTGGGAATGTACCGGAGGCGTCACTAGATGCTGCTCTACCTGGGAATGTACAGGAGACGTCACTAGATGCTGCTCTACCCGGGAATGTACCAGAGGCGTCACTAGATGCTGCTCTACCTGGGAATGTACAGGAGGCGTCACTAGATGCTGCTCTACCCGGGAATGTACCGGAGGCGTCACTAGATGCTGCTCTACCTGGGAATGTACCGGAGGCGTCACTAGATGCTGCTCTACCTGGGAATGTACCGGAGGCGTCACTAGATGCTGCTCTACCTGGGAATGTACCGGAGGCGTCACTAGATGCTGCTCTACCTGGGAATGTATCAAAGACATCCCTAGATGCTGCTATTCTTAGTAATGGACCTGTTTCATAAATCTGAATGAGAAGCACACTAAAAAAAGAAAATAATTGGTCATAAAGTAGGAAGAAAATAAGGTTATGATTTACAAGGAATGTGTCATCAACAAATGACATTTTTAGACTCACATTTTTAGGATAAACGCATCTTTTGGGTTATTTTTTTTTTAGATTTACATATCAATTTCAATATTTTTAACAATTCTTGAGCCCTGAAATTTTCTTTTCACCCACTAAGCCGAATAATAGTCAAACACTTCCTGTTCTGAAGACAGAGGTTTTCAGTAATCAACACAATGTTAGCACAAGCAGTGTCAAACAGAAATGAAGCACCATTGTGCACAGATAACACAGGATCCACCAGTCACAATAGGAGATATGACAGCTCCCACTCTCCCCTCCTTGCACAGTGACTTCATCCCAGTACACACAGCATGACTAGAAAATTCTCCAGGAAAAATCAATGGCACTGATTCAGTCTTAAAGCACCTATGTGCATGAAGCTCCTGGAAAGTATCTCTCTGAATCCTGTTAAAGTACGGCAAGCAAGTCCTAGTGACCAAACTGAAAACATAACCAAACAATCCTTAAATACGTGTTTAACATAAAAACATTATTTAAATAAGGATTCATTTTTGAAGACACATTCCCTTTAAGATGCAAAGGACAAAAAAAGTGTTCAACAAACCCTTGGCAACACAAATAGGGATGAAAGGCATCAGTGTAGAGCCCCATCTCTGAAATGAGGGTAGCTCCTGCATCTCAAATAGTAGCACTGCCTTACCCACCATTCACCACAACCCCCTGTGATCTACATTCATAGATTGAGTGACAGCAAGAATTAACTCTCCTCCACTTTTACCCCCAGACAATGTGGATTAGATTCAATGTCACTTCAATAGAAGGATTGTTTAACATGAGTGAAGAACCTGATGACTGACAAGTCTTGATTTATACCTGAAAGTTTTCAAACACACTGAACATGAAAAAGGCCGCTCCCCACTGTGAATTAAAGAATATTGATCAACAATTGACTTTCGAGTGAAGCTTTTCCCACATTATGGACACGGATATGGCTTCTCTCCAGTGTGAGTTCTCTGGTTTTTAGCAACATTGGATCTCGGGGTGAAACATCTGCCACATTCTTCACAAGAAAATGGCTTCTTTCCCATGTGAATTCTCTGACAAATCCTCAGTTGGACTCTTCTGGATAAACAAGAAAACGGCTTCTCCCCAGTGTGAATTCTTCAAGTTTCAACTATATCTGATTTCGGCGTACAACTTTGGCCACATTCAGAACATAGAAATGGTTTTTCCCCTGTATCTCCTCTCTGATGATTTCACCGTTTGGCTGTAGTAGTAAAATACTTTCCACATTCAGAACATGAACATGGTTTCTCCCCTGTGTGACTTCTCTGGTGATCAACAAGTTTGGTCTTCGTAATAAAACACTTTCTACATTCTGAACATAGATACGGCTTCTCCCCCAAATAAAATCGCAGATGTTTAAGCAGAAAACATTTATTGGTAAAACATTTTCCACATTCGGAACATGAATAGGACTTCTCTCCCATGTGAATTCTCTGATGTTCAACAAGATCCAATTTCTGCGGAAATGGTTTTTCCACTGTGTATCCTCTCTGATCAGTTCGAAGTTGGGCTGTAGTAGTAAAATACTTTCCACATTCAGAACATGAACATTGTTTCTCCCCTGTGTGACTTCTCTGGTAATCAACAAGTTTGCTCTTCATCATAAAACATTTACCACATTCTGAACCCAAATACACCTTCTCCCCCCAATGAAATCTGTGATGTTTAACCAGAGATGATTTCTGGATGAAACATTTTCAACATTCAGAACATGAATATGGCTTCTCTCCCATGAGAATTCGATGATGTTCAACGGAATCCTAATTCTGCATAAACATTTGGCTACATTCAGAACATAGAAATGCTTTTTCCACGGTGTGTCCTCTCGGATGATTTCTGAGTTCAGCTGTAGTAGGAAAATACTTTCCACATTCAGAACATGAAAATGGTTTCTCCCCTGTGTGAATTCTCCGCTAATTAACAAGTTCGTTCTTCATAATAAAACATTTTCCACATTCAGAACATAAATATGGCTTCTCTCCAGTGTGAATTCTATAATGTTCAACAAGAGAAGGCTTCGGAGTCAAGCTTTTCCCAAACTTAAAACAAACGGGTTCTCCCCTGTGTGAATTAGGCCAAGTCTAAAGGGAAATGAGTTCCCAGGAAAACCTTTCCCACATTCTAAACATATTAAGGACTTCTCCCCTCAGTGACTCCTTGGGTGTTGATCCAGACCAAATTTACATGTAATACACTTACCACACTCAACACAAGAAGATGGCTTCTCCCAGTTAAAATTCGTCAGAGTATAAACAGTTTGGAGAAACTACTTGCCACATTCATCGCAATGGAACATCCTGCCCCGTGTCTGCTGTGGACCTTGGGTAAGAATCTGGGATCGGTTAGGAGAATGTTCCCTGTACTGAAGAGAATGATACATCCGATCTGTCCAGTGAAGTCCTGACCACACAGTAAGAGTCAGCTGATTCTCTTCAGGAGAGTTCTCATCTCCTACTCCATTTTTGCAAAACAGAATGCGCTCCTTCCACATGGAACAACTATCTTCTGTGAGGAGAAAAAATGATTTTCAGCATTTCCACATTTACTTATCACTAAACATACATTAAACTAGAGAAAATCAACTATATGGTCCTCCTGCACAAAACCAACTCCTTGGTACATTCTTAGGAGAACTAATACTATGTATTGCATTACATCTGGCACATGCCTTTAGTAGGCCCCTAGGTTACCCATCTGCAAGGCACAATTACATCCCAAAATGCAAACTGCCTGAAAGAGTAAGCGACTTGGCATGATCAAGGGTCTAAAATACAGCATATCAAGCATAGGCCGAATGCATTGTTCTGGGTACGGTACACGAGGGCCTTCATAAGTTCTCACATGTGAAGTAGAATTCTGGGCTCATGGTGAATATTTTTCCTTTTTCTTTTTTTTTAATTTTTTTAGATATATTATCACTATGTTCATGTTTCTTTTGTTTCTTTTCTCTTTTCTCTTTGTTTTAATTGGTGTTCAGGTGTTTTATAGACAAATCACCCTATATGGCTTGGTTTTAAGCTTTGTCAGCTTACCGACCTTATTTCCTTTAGGGTGTCTTTGATCCTGCAAGAAGGTAGCCATCTCCCTACACAGGAATGACTTCAGTTGACGACTCACAGGATATGAGAGACTCTTACATGCATGGGTTTGCAAGATCATTTTTCTCTTCACTGTTAAAGTCTGTCACGGACATTGATATGGAAGACTAATAGTCTGTATTGTTGATATATGATTCTCATACCTTTATTTTGGATGTTGACACCAATATCTTGTAAAACCAATAAAAACATGTTATAAAAAAAATAAAATACAGCATAAGCTATGGACTAAAGAATCTAAAAGCTCAAAGGAACAGCGCCTGAAGTTTCCCTGACTCCAGTGTCAAACATCACCCTTTCACTGCAGATCACATAGACATGGTAGGGAACACCATGATGTACATGGTGCATCACTAGGCTACATTTCCTCCTTACAATGCTGTACTGATGGATGTCCTAGTCATTGAAGTTAGTGGATATCTCAATTTGGTTGTAAGAGGAGCTCAAGGTGCCGTGCCTATTTGGAACCCTCCTGAGGTTGAGTGGAGGAATTTGTGGCCTTCAAAGTCCGGTCCCCCAGCTCAAATCACAGAGTCCGACCGAGTTTAGTGAAAATGTTTGCTTATTCAAAAAGCATCATTGACCAAGTGTAAATATTACAACGGTCAAAGGGTTATTAACATTACAGCATGTCAAACTTTACATAACAATAGACCTTGAGGTCCTTACATCAAGAAAACAGCAGACTGAAGACATCACTTACAGAAGCAAATGTGACACATTGATGGAAATGGTGATATATCAGCAGATAACAAGATTAAGCATAATACTGCCAACAAGAAATGAAATAACAAGGGTATAGATAAAAAAAACAGATCAGGAAGGAGAAGAAACACACCATCTACAGACCAACCCACCGGGAGGCGACATTCCAAAGGCCAAGAATAATGGAACCCAAAGAATACACTAATTTCCAAAGGGGTGATATCCACTAAGTGGTGAGCGGCATGAAAATTGGGGTGGATTGGAAGGTAGTTTTCTCAAACCTGTCCACCTGGGCTGCCATCTAGGGCCTACCTCTTTTTGGAGCTACATTTCACCCTTTGAAAAATAATTCCAAGAGCCATGTAAATGTAAGCAAAACAAATGACAGCTTTACTCAAATCCTTTTCAAAGACTAAACAAGCAGCAAACACAGCAAGGATAATATCGCACCCTCCCCTAAGCTGTGATCAAGAGCCCAAAATAAGCCAGAAACACGTGAGCTTAGGAAAGAGAAACTATAGCCACTGTATTTGCTGCTTGCCTTGTCTTTGAAAAGGATTTCAATAAAGTCGGCATTTGCCATTCCTATATTGTCCTGGTCCAGGATTCCTTTTTCCCATCCCTTGGAGGGTGATAGTGCACATCTTCCAGCTGTAGCCAACAGCTTGCAACCCAGCAGAGTCACAACACTGGTCTTCTGTCAGTGGAGGGTAAGACCACTGCTTACTTTCAAATTGAGACCTAGTTTGGGACACTCAGCTTCGTCACCTGGACTACAGTCTGTGACAAATCTCGGGTCTCGGCTAGATTCAGTGAACAAGGAACCTACTGCAGGAACCTTCTGGTCATACCTAGAGTTATAGCCATAGCGATCAATGACAGCCAGAGGTTGAAGAGCCCACTCAAATACAAAAACATTGTTACTTTTCATAGAAAATCAGTAGTTGGGGGCTTTCTGCTCTCCAGCTCTATAGGAGTTCTCTGAAATATGACATTCTATTGTTTACACCATTAATGCTGCTGTTTTACTTTACTATCAATACTTGTTGGGTCCCATTTCATTTAGCTATGGAGCTCTATGATTTTTGGTTACACCCCTAGTAGAGGGAATGGCAAAAAGGTTTAGGCGAAATCGGACATTTTCTGAAACAAGTTGTGAAAAAACCTCCTAGAACTCACACTTTAAACCAACATGAAATCGCTTCCCATAGTCAGTACTTACTGGTTTTATTATCGTGACATACATCATCCTCCTGACCCGGACTATCACACCTAACATCCATCTCTTCTTCTTTCACCTCCACTTTGATATCATTCCGACCTTCACCCTAATTCAGAGAACACAGAACAATTCAGTAAACTGAAGTCGAACCAGTAAACAGAGGACACTGCTCAATGTCTCATCTACCGGAAAATCACACGGCAAATGGTGACCTCGCCTTGGACACCTCTCTGGTGAATGTGCGGCACTGGATCCATCTGCACACACACGACAGATCTATTAATACTCCCAGGCTATGTGTCGGACAGGTTTGTACTTCTTGAGACTGCAGCTCAGACCTGCTCAGCTCATATCCCCAAAAGATTCTCCAGGGTCTCTCTTCCTGAATAACCTTCTAAGCTGATCAGTGACCACATTAGATGTCAACCAATCATTTCGAGCACTGTCCTAAGCACAAGCCAATAATAAAAGTACCCTTCCATTTTCGTGCTCCGACATTGGATACATTTGAGGGCACACAAGCACCAGATTTCTGCCTTAATCTGGGCTACAATCCTGGCACTCTTCACCAGTACATCTGCCCCATTGGAAATATGTGATGACCAGGTTGGAAGAGTCGGGTGGGAGGTCTCAGTGACCGCAAAACTGATCTCTAACCTATACAACTATTAACACCCACGTCCTCCTTACTCTGCAACTTGGTCCTCATTTCCGACACCTCATCAGCATCTAGAACTGCAACTTTAACCCCTTAAGAACCCAGCCAGTTTTGCCCTTCCTGACACAGCCCGATTTTTAAAATCAGGCATGAGTCACTTTATGTGAGAATAACTTTTGGACACTTTTACCTATCCATGTGATTCTGAGATTGTTTTCTCATGACACATTGTGCTTTAAGTGAGTAAGACAATTTTATCCATACAATCCGTGTTTTTTGGTGAAAAAGATCAAAATTTCATGCAAATTTGGTAAAATCGGCAATTTTGAAAGTTCGAACATTTCTGCCTACAAGACAGATAATTATTCATCACAAATTAGTTTATAACTAGCATCTACCATATGTCCACTATAGGTTGGCATCATTTTTTAAATGTCCTTTTTTTGAGGAGAACATTAGAGGGCTTAGAAATTTAGTAGTAATTTCACACATTTTCACAAAAATTTGCCAGATACATTTTTTTAGCAACCAGTCCCATTCTGACGTGGCTTTGAGGGCCCTGTATGTTAGATACCCCCATAAATGACTCCATCTAACAAACTAGACCCCTTAAAGTATTTACAACAATCTTTAGGAAGTTTGATAACCCTTTAGGTATTTCACTGAAATTAAAGCAAAGTGGAGGTAACAATTCAACATTTCACTATTTTGGGAGATTTTCACAATTTATCCATTATTCACTGCAATACGGTAAATGTGACTACGTAAATGCAATGTAATATTTCCCCCACGTCTGCCGTTTGTTGAAATATCCCATATGTGACCCTAGTACATTATTTGGCTCACCCATAAGCCCCAGAAGAGGAGGATCACCGACTTGACTCTGGGGTCTCATTTTCAATGCCATTTTATTTAGGCGCCATTTCAGGTTTGAGGAGGCCCTAAGATGCTAAAACTTAATTAACACCCCTAAAAAGACCCCATATTGGAAACTACACCCCTTAAGGTATATATACAGGTGTGTACAGAGTATATCGACCCCACAGGTGATTCACAAATTTTTAGCTAGCATTAGGCTATGAAAATTAAAAATTCTTGAGATTCCAATAATCTGCAATTTTAGCTTACAATGTTTCATATTTACAAGGAATCTTGGAAAAAAGAACCCCAAAACTTGGTTAAGCAATTTCTACAAAGTTCGGCAATACCCTACATGTGGGTGTAAACTGCGGTTTGAGCGCATGGCATGGCATATAAGGGAGGGAGCGCTATTTGGCTTTTCGAACACAGATTTTGGTGGGGCCATGTCGCTTTTGCAAAGCCACCAAAGTAGCAGAACAGGCGAAACCTTCCATAAGTCGCCCCATTTTCCATTCAACACCCCTCAGGGATCTCATCTAGGGGAGTACTGTGCATTTTGGGTGCACAGGTGGTCCATCTTTTTTTTGCCCATTGGACCATGAAAATGGGGGGGAAATGCAGTTCCACCATTGTTTTTTAGGCTTCAATTATACAGCATTCGCCGTGCAGTGTAAATGATGTGATAACTTTACGATGGGGGTCGGTACAATTGCAAGGATCTAAATTTTAGATCGTTTTTTATGTTTAAGTACTTTTACCCAATAGAAATAGGTCTAAAACCAAATTGCGTTTTTACGGTGTCCTATTCTGACAGTCATAACTTTTTTAACTTTGCTGTGTCCAGAGCTGTGTAAGGCCTTGCTTTTTGCGGGGTGAATTGATGCTTTTATTGGTACCATTATGGGGGGCATACAACACTTTGTTGACTTTTTATTAAGGTTTTTGTGAGGCATTTTGAACAAAATACAGCAATCCTGGTAGTGTCTTTTTTTATTATTTTTTAGAGCGGTCACTCTGGTTAGATATAACATGCTAGCTTTACTAAGCAGATCAATACAATTAAAGCAATACCCAATTTGTATGATTTGATTATTTTGGACTGCTTTTAGACAATAAAAACACTTTGATTCAAACAGGAAAACACATTTTTGCATCACCATAGTCTGAGAGCCATAACTTTTTTAGTTATCCGCGTATGGAACTGTCTAAAGACTTGTTTTTTGCGGGATGAGTTGACATTTTTATTGGTATCACTTTTGGGGGGACAAGACTTTTTGATCAGTTTTAAATCTGTTTTTTGGAAGGGAGACTGAAGAAAATACTGCAATCCTAGTAGTGTTTTTTTATTTTTCTTTTTAACTGCCCTCACTGTGCAGTATCTGTAATAAGTTAGCTTTACTCTGTGGGTCAATACAATTACGGCGAGACGTCATTTATATCATTTTTGGATATTGAAGCACTTTGAAAAAATAAATACATGGGGGACATATAAAGGAATATTTAGGCATCGCTATCTTCTGAGAGCCCAAACTTTTTTTTTCCCGTATACAGAGCTGGGTTATGACTTTGCTTTTGGCGGGATAAACAGACATTTTAATAGGTACAACGTTGTCGTTTATAGGGGTTTTTAATCACTTTGAGTCCCTTTTATGTGCTGCAGGATGAACACAAATCTTTAGTCTGTGATTGTTTTTTTACATTTTTTTTATTCCACATTCACCATACAGGTAAATTAACATGACAAATTTATCCGGCAGATCGTTACACACGCGGCAATACCAAATATAGGTACTTGATTTATTTTTGACCTTTTTGGGGGCAATTGGCGTTTCTCAAAGGGAAAAGGTCGGTGTACGTGTTTTTATTTTATTTTTCGTGTTTGTGTTTTACATGATTTTCACTTTTTAACACTTTTTCACATTTTTTTTAAAATGTTCCCCATAGGGGATTTGAATGAGAGCTCTTTAGAGCTCTCATTCAATAGGAATCAATGCACAGCTTGTTGCTGGGCACTGGTTCCTATGACAACTGTCAGTCACGATGCCGGGCCATGCCCACCGGGCACAGCCAGCATCGTGACGTCACAGACAACCCCGAAGGCATTCTCTGCCCTCCGTGCTGTCTGTCAGAAGGCAGGAGCTGCACGGATCGGGCGATCCGAGCGCTGCTGCCGCCGACAGAGACGGAAGAGGAACGATCTCCTCCTGCATCTCTCTTAGTTATTGCGACCCGCAGGTCGCGCAAAATGCAGCGGGATGTCAGCTGGAATATACAGGTGACACCCCACGCTGATCACGCAAACTCGCCTTTAGAGTTCACACGATCCTCAGGACGTATCCATACATCCAGTGACGTGAACCCCCAAACGACCTGGACGTATGGATACGCCAAAGGTCAGGAAGGGGTTAATCAAAAGTACTAATTCACCCGGAGCAGAGAAAACCAGAAGAAATACTGGGATTTGGAAAATCAAAAATTATAGGAAGCTTCTTTACAGATTGTTCAAAAGGACCTTACCTGACCCCCCTGAGGTACACGAGGATCTGGTGGAAACTCCAGGTGCATCAGAGAAGGCGGCAATCCATCTTCCAGATTCCTGGATCCAGTTGTAGGAGACACAATGACTGTATACATTTTGTGATGAGGAGATAATGTGGACCTGGCCTGGCCCTCCTCTTACCCACTGATGTGAGGGGCCCCTTCTCCATCAAGACGTCCCAGTACAGATCCTGGTGTCCTTCTATGTACTCCTACTCCTCCATGGAGAGATAGACAGCGACATCCTGACAACACAAAGATCCATCATCATCCAGACCCATCATCCCCTATGTTATGTATAATGTCCCAGCATTCCCCTCACCTCCCATCATCATCCAGACCCATCATCCCCTGTGTTATGTATAATGTCCCAGCATTCCCCTCACCTCTCATCATCCAGACCCATCATCCCCTGTGTTATGTATAATGTCCCAGCATTCCCCTCACCTCCCATCATCATCCCCTGTGTTATGTATAATGTCCCAGCATTCCCCTCACCTCCCATCATCCCCTGTGTTATGTATAATGTCCCAGCATTACCCTCACCTCCCATCATCCCCTGTGTTATGTATGATGTCCTCACCTCTCTGGTCAGCAGCTCAATCATCTTGTTGGTCAGTTCGAGGATCTTCTGCTCGTTGTTGATCTTAGATATCAGTGAGTTCGGTGACTCTGGGATGGAGACGCGGCTCCCGCTCCATCCTCCTGACACACAGGGACGGCTGCTGGGGGCCACATACTCTCCAGATGTCTTCATCACCAATGTTTAATCCTGAGAATGAAAAGAACCCGATAAATATTATATTCCCACAATCCATCACCTCGCCTGTATTAGTAATAGAGATAATAGTGAGGTCATGTGACATTTCCAACAATCCCTCACCTCTCCTGTATTAGTAATAGAGATAAGAGGTCATGTGACATTTCCCACAATCCCTCACCTCTCCGGTCAGCAGGTAGATGATCTCCAGGGTGAGGTGTAATATTTCCATCTTGCTCCTCTCTAGCTCCATCCTCAATGTCCAAGAGATAAAGGACCTAAATCTTCCACTGTAGGAACCAGAATGAGAGAGAAAAGGCAAGAAGTCGTGGCTGTGAGATGTCTGACACTATAGAAGAAACAACACTAAAGTGCAGATGTTTTAGATACAAATATAGGGTTATTTGGGAGAACAGGGTATAGCAGTGGACATGTCCTCTATATACAAGATACATGGGTGGACACTCCTAGTATATACAAATTACAGCAGAGATCACCAATTACAGGGGAAAATAAAAGCATTGGACACATCAACAAGTTTCAAAGTGAATCTACTGATCTGTTGGTGACTATTAGGTCATTCAAACAGTTCCAATCTTAATCTCGTACAACCAAACTATATTCTCCAGGCATTTGCAAATACTTCATTGAACAAACTTTAAATGCGCTCGAGTCTGCTTTTTGCTCAGCAATGAAGTATTGCATGGTGAGCGTGCATACAGGCCATGGAGAGTGAGCATGCCCACAGGCCATGGAAGAGGAGTGTATTACTTACCGTATTCGGGAACTCTCCAGAAGGGTCTGTAGCTCGTGGATAACTCGTCTGATAATTCCTTTCACTCCTCAATCCTGCAGGAAGCACCTGATCATTTACAGTTTAAGATGAAATTATGTTCTTTCCACTCACAAAATAAGGTCACAACAATGCTCACTCAAATCTTCAGGAAGATAGAAGTTCTTCTGTAAACAATGTCATCAGTATGGTTGTAACAATAAGGTTGTGAAAGTCTGGAGATAATTCACTGGTTTTATCCATCAGGAGAGGTTTCTTGTGTGGCAGCTTGGTAATGAGACATCTTTTTACAGTCCATCAGTTGAACCAGCTGATATGATTTATCACTGTGGATACTCTTCAGCTGCTGTCTGGACTTTCATGGCTTTTTGAAACTCTCTTTCTTCATGTGTTCAATACTTTTTCCCTGTGTCATTTCTCATCATTATACTTCATTTCTGAACATCTATGTTTTGAGCTCTTTCCTGTGGGGATGGGATGTTAGCACCTTTGTCAATAGCACCTTTAGAAACATATTTATTTAGAAAATTGGTGCTGTTTAAGACTTAGTTCACACACTGCATTGTACATACAGGGTGCAGTGGGGGACATGTCTGACACAGAAGATATACATCACACACAGTATATACAGACATACTACTATAGAATAATATACCTTGATAGATGACGACATAAGTGTCAGAAAGACGACAATGAAGGATATGTTCTGTATAGAGAGTACAGTGGATATCTCTTCTGGTATTTCTTTGATATGGCAAGGGCCACATTCTATATACAAGTATTAAGACAGAGGACCAATCCACAATATATCACGTATACACAGGGAACTAAGGAAGATGTGTCCTGTACATATGAGGTACTAAAGAAGATGCATCCTGTATATAAAGGTCTACAGAGGAAGACATATTCTGTTTATACGAGGTACAACCGAGGATATATCCTGTACATATGAGGTACAAAAGAGGATGTGTCCTGTATGGATGAGGTACAGCGGAGGATGTGTCCTGTACGTATGGGTTACAATGGATAACATGTACGAGGTATAGGGTACGGCATGGGACATATGGGGGCCACTGTAATGGGGTACATTTATCTCCACTTGCGCTCACCTCTCAATCAGATAGCGAATCAAGCATAAATCTCACCACAAGACAGTTCCAGCACCCAAAGTTAGCCACTGCCACCACCTTCTTTCAATAATCAAAAAGGAAGCAGCCAGAAGGAATAGGATTCCAAACACATATTCTAAAAACACATAACAAATGCTTACAGGGTCACCTCACTACTCTCCAGCAGCTACAAAAACAAACCAAAAAGGTCAAGGAAATGGATCCGTGCAGTGACAAGAACTAAGCTTATTACTTGTAACTTTAATAAGAGTATTAGGTACAGTGCTTACAGAAACACAATACAATAACAATGACTAGGACATACGCATCAAACAGTTATGAAAATACAAGGGAGACAAACTTAGAAGATTTCACACTTACAAGGTGTCAGCCTTCAGATCAAAGGGGCATGGATGAAAGAAAATGGAACACAGCTCAATCAGAAATTGAACCCCATGCTAGCAACACAGATTGGAGTCGGGCCAGGTGCTTTCTAGGCCCAAAACTCTGTCCAGGTTTCCCCTCATCTCTCATATTTGGCCACATTCTTTTACATCACAGGAAAGTGTTCCTAGTCGGGGTTTCGAAGGGTTTGATTCCTGGGCATGAGACTGTGGCAAGGCCTCACCCCTTTCAAGTCATGCCAGCTGCAACTTGAGATCCCTTTCTGCTTGGCACTCGGCAGCCTCTCGCTCGCTCGCTCGCTGCTTGGTGCTCGGCCGCCTTTCACACAGCCTGACGTTCACCAACAGCCTCTCTCTCCACTTGTTGGTATTGCAGGATAAGTGGTAGGCGTAAATTAGGCTCACAAGCACCAAGCTGCTGCAAAGCCATGCCCAGGGCAGAGTCCATGCCTCCCTGAAAACTGCCGCTGCAGGTGTCCTCAGGGGACATTTGTTCTGGAGCAAATTCCATCTATTGGACCTGTGCGTTGTCAGTTTCGTTCTCTGACGCCGTGTCCAGCTGCTGCAAATCCTACTCCCCAAGCTCACGGATCAGCAGAACCTTCGTCTTTGCTGCTGGGTCAATCCCTCTCTCCGCGCATAGACTGATGAGAGTTTCTTTGCTTTGCTTCTTGTACAAGGATGCCATCTGCACACACCAGCCTTCGCCAAATAAAAAAGAGAAAACAAAAACAAGGAGGGGGAACTGATTGCACGTATCTCAGGTAAGCACTGCATTAGTTCTTGTAAGACTGGTGTACTCTTCACAAAGATACAGCCAGTCCTTTTGTGCAGGGAATAATTGCTTAAACCAAGCACTAATGCTGCAAGAAAAAGAACAAATATCCCACCACTGCCACCAATTTGTCACATACACACTCACCAGCACGTGACTGGGGCCACTGTAATGGGGTAGACTTAGCGCCACTTGCGCTCACCTCTCAATCAGGTAGCGAATCAACCATAAATCTCACCACAAGACAGTTCCAGCACCCAAAGTTATCCGCTACCAACACCTTCCTTCAATAATCCAAAACAAATCACCCAGAAGGAATCCGATTCCTAACAGATATTCTAAAAACACCGACAAAATTCTTACACGGTCACCTCACTGCTCTCCAGCAGATACAAAAAAAACACATTATATTCAAGGAAATGGATCCATGCAATGACAAAAACTAAGCTTATTACTTGTAACTTTAAGAAGACTATTACGTACAGTGCTTACAGAAACAATATACTATAACAATGAATATTACATACGCATCAAACAGTTATAAAAATAAAAAGGAGAAAAACTTTGAAGATTTCACACTTACAAGGTGTCAGCCTTCAGATCCAAAGGGCATGGATGAAAGAAAATGGAACACAGCTCAATCAGAAATTGAACCCCAGACTATGAACACAAATTTGAGTCTGGCCATGTGTTTTAGAATCCCAAAACTCTGTCCAGGTTTCCCCTCCTCTCTCATATTTGACTACTATTTTAATGCTTTAAAATATAATGAGATTGGTGGACTTTGGTTGTCTTATGAGAATTGTTGCTTACTATCCCAAGTAAATGGCAATCACGGACTACGCTTTTGCTGTGGACAAATCAATGACCTCTGCACTGTTGTGCCTCATGTGTTTTATTGCTGGGGGGTCATAGGTGGGGCCCGCAATCAGGTATTCGGGACAGCTTACATATACAACTTTGGCAATAAAAAGAATAAAACCCATGTTATCTAAACATTTGAGTAATTAGAACCATCAAAAGACTGGGGTAAGAATCTGCAGACACATGATACAAATTCAATTCACACAGGGGGGGTGGTATTCAGAGCAACAGGAATTCTAGACTCCCAATCAAACAAATGGTTTAATGACAAATACAGAATACATTTAATTTTCAGTGTACTACATTACACCTCCCTACATTACATGAGTTATGGTAAAGGATTTGTCCTGTACATATGAGGTACGGTGGAGTATGTGTCCTGTACATACTGTGTACAGCGAAGTTCTGTCCTGTACATATAGTGTAAAATGGTATATGGCATGGGTTAAGTCTAGTACATAAGGGGTACAGCATAGGACGTGTCCAGTACATACAGGGTCCAATGGAGAATGTGTCCTGTACAGATGGGGTACAGCGGAATATGTGTACTGTACATACGAGGTACAGCAAAGGACATGTCCTGTACATACAGTGTACAGCGGAGCACGTGTCCTGTACATACAGTGTACAGTGGAGTACGTGTCCTGTGCATACAAGGTACAGCAGAGGACATGTCCTATACATACAGTGTACAGCAGAGTACATGTCCTGTATATAAAACACATGAAATGGAATGACACATGGTGCTACAACTGGACCTGTATGACAACTGGACCTGCACAAAAGAATGACACATGCTGGTAAAACTGGACGTGCACGACAGATGGACCTGCACGACAAATGGACCTGCACGACAACTGGACCTGCACGACAACTGAACCTGCACGAGAACAGAGCCTGAACGACAACTGAACAGGCACGGCAACTGGACCTGCACGACAACTGGACCTGCACGACAACTGGACCTGCACGACAACTGGACCTGCACGACAACTGGACCTGCACGACAACTGGAGCTGCACGACAACTGGACCTGCACGACAACTGGACCTGCACGACAACTGGACCTGCACGACAACTGGACCTGCACAAATGAATGACACAGAGAGTCACAGAGGGAGAGACAGCTAACGCGTTTTGGGCTTAGCAAGACAAGCGCCCTTACTCATAGCATGCTCTGTGCCTCTGTGACTGTTCACTAATTGTTAATTGTACTGGTGAGTGCTAAAGTTTTGTTCTGGAAATCTTCTTTTTATATGAATTAATTCAATACGAATATTTTTTGGCATATTCTGGTGCGTGCTGGATATCTTCAATCTTCTCTGTGTCATTCATTTGTGCAGGTCCAGTTGTCGTGCAGGTCCAGTTATCTTCAATCTTCTCTGTGACATTGTTGCCGTCTCTTGGGACTGTGCATCCGTGCACTGCACCTTATGCGGGATTGTGGGCTGGCTTACCTTTCTTTTACAAATGAATGACACATGCTGCGACAACTGCACCTGTATAACAACTGGACCTGCACAAATGAATGACACATGTTGCTACAACTGAACCTGCATGACAAATGGACCTGTGTGACAACTAGATCTGCACAAATGAATGACACATGTTGCTACAACTGAACCTGCATGACACCTGGACAAATAAATGACACATGCTGTTACAACTGGACCTGTATGACAACTGGACCTGCACAAATGAATGACACATGCTGCTACAACTGGACCTGAATGACAACTGGACCTGCACACATGAATGACACATGCTGCTACAACTAGACCTGGATGACAATTAGACCTGTATGACAACTGGAACTGCACAAATGAATGACACATGCTGCTACAACCGGACCTGCACGACAACCGGACCTGCACGACAACTGGACCTGCACAAATGAATGACACATGCTGCTACAACTGGACCTGCACGACAACTGGACCTGCACAAATGAATGACACATGCTGCTACAACTGCACCTGTATGACAACTGGACCTGCACAAATGAATGACACATGCTGCTACAACTGGACCTGGATGACAACTGGACCTGCACAAATGAATGACACATGTTGCTACAACTGGACCTGTATGACAACTGGACCTGCACAAATGAATGACACATGTTGCTACGACTGGACCTGTATGACGACTGGACCTGTATGACAACTGGACCTGCACAAATGATTGACACATGTTGCTACAACTGGACCTGTATGACAACTGCACCGGCACAAATGAATGACACATATTGCTACAACTGGACCTGTATGACAACTGGACCAGTGTGACAACTAGATCTGCAAAAATGAATGACACATGCTGCTACAACTGGACCTGTATAACAACTGGACCTGTATTGTTTTGGATGGGAACAAAGGTTATATATGTGTGATCCTTTGTATTTCTATTTTAATGTATTAGTTAATATATACATCACATACCTATGTGAAAGCTGTCTGCATATCTTTTGTCATTAATGAGTTAACCAAATGACAGCCTGTAGTAGTTTGTAGAGACATTCACCATATAATCCCAAATGGCACTTTTTCTGACGGTACACCCTGGGTGTAGAGATTCCTCAGCTGGGAGGAGTGGTCTGTAGATAAAGACATGCCAATAGACCCTCAAAGCCAGGTACATGTGATGCTTATCTACTAATTTGCAAAAGTATAAGAAGCTGCCATTTTGTGAATAAAGCAGAAAGCACTTTCACAGCAACAGGGCATGTTGTTATTTGTTTTCTCAATGCAACCTTTGTTATTTTTAAGCTAATTTGGAACCCCACGAGGACAGAATAACCCCTTTGAGGCTACTTTCCATTTCAGATGTCGCCTTGGAACGTGGGGCATGGCCTTTGATCTGATTTATTAACCAAGAAATAAACTGGTGCAGCTTCTACTGTCAGACGCAGATGAAGGATAAGGCTCCATCATTCTTCAGAAAATTTGTCCAGTATAAGTAGAGTTTATACTTTGCTTGACCAGAGCAGATTGTTTGTCTAGTGGCTGCTGTAGTATGTTCATCAGTTAATTGTTAGGTCACACTGACAGGAAACGAGTCGGCCCATGCTATTGAACCTATGACCTGTCAAATTAACTCCTTGTGGGGTATTTTCTGTTTAATGTGTATTGAATGTTTGGAAACTGATTGAAAACAGAGCTGGAAAGCAAGGTGTTAAAGTCAGCTGAGGAACACCAGAGTGTTCCCTAGAAGCGCTCGGTGATTTATGAGAATTTCCCCTGGGAAGATAACAGGGAGTTCTGAGTCTCTTCGCAGTGGAGCAAGAGACTGGTCAGCTGGCTTGGGAAAACAAACACAAAAAAAAATTATATATATATATATATGCATCTTGTGATTAAATTGAGATTTCATTTGATGGTGGAATCATGAATTCAAGCTTTTCCTTGGTGTAAAAGAAAGCTGATCACAGTTTGCCAGAAGTTGGTTTCTATAACATTCCATACGAGGTTTGTCTTGTATGTCCTGCAAATGGAAACAGATGATTGTAGAAGCAATGAAGTTTGGGTATGTGAGTTAGAGGTTGGTGCACAGCGCCATCTGCTGGTTTTAGAGGGAACTAAGAACGTTAGATCTGAGTCTCATTGTTGATAGGAAGAAGTCCAGCCATAGGTCAGAGAGTAAGTGAAAGATTTGATGAAAGTGGCTTAGACTTGGAGAAATGAAGTAGACTAAAAGATTTGCAAGCAGCTGAAGCGTGACTTAAAACCTCAAAAAGCATTTGAGATACAAATTATGGAAATATCTGAGGGTTGATAAAGAAAGTAGATTGAAAAATCTTGGAATGATTGTGGATGGCTGAATCCTCATACAGTGTAACTATATGGATTCATAAAGAAGGGTGGGGCCCTGGGAGTGCAGCTGCCAATATGTATCATCCCCCAGGAGAAGATTCTGAAACAAAGGACACAAAGGAAAGTGAGAATACTGTGCCAACACCCTGTAATGGCGAATGGACTTGTCTTGGTGGTGGAGAGAAAAAGCAGGGGGGGAAACACAACTACTGCAACAATAGGGAACCACGCCCCAGAAACAGCCCACCTGTGTCACAAGTCACTCATCGCCCTGTAACCACACCTACTGCTCCAGCCCTGCCCAGTACACCCAGACTACCTGAACCTTTAGTGCCACTGGCCGCCCCTTCCATGTCACTTCATACTCCTGGCCCACCTACTGCTCCCATTAGAATGTCACATCCTCTTCCTTCTGGGTTAATACCCACCCCATCCAGAGTCACCACTTCCGCTTCCAGGACCAACATGGTGGCATATAGCACTGTATTTCCAATTCTGGATGCGGATAGTGGGGATATATGGCGACCAGACAAAGCAAGCCCTACAGTGGAAAACCTTATGTTACTGGGAGCAGAAGATACTGTGGGAGGAAACTCCAACAGTACAAGGATGATAAGGGAGGAGGAAAAACGAGGGGCTGAGCTCATACAACAGGTCAAGGAAAAACGTCGACTTGCTGCTGCGGGGGGGCACACCAGCTGGCTCACTGCACAACACACCCTGGGAAGAACCCTGGAGGAAGAATCAGTTGACCAGTTTCTTTAGGGATGGCCTGCTGGACTCTATGAGGAAGCAGCTGTGGATATTCCAGCCACAGAGAGATGTGGTGCTTCAAGATGCAAAAGGCATCGAGAAGAATCTGCCTGCGGGATATGTAGGATTAAGGCCTGCTCCTGTGATGGTGGCCGACGCATATGAGAACCCTGGAGCCTACAAGCCAAGACCACCGCTTACTTGCTTGAACTGCAACTAAGCAGGACACTGGTCCCCCGCAAATCAAGAAGAGGAGAACACCCCACGCTAGATACTCGGACCCTGTTCTTGATGTCTGTCCTATTCCTGAAGCCCAGCATCCATAGGACAGGAATATCCACTCTCGTGCAAAATCTGGTATGAGGCAGTGAAGACAACTCCCAGCCACCTTGATGAAGATGCTTGGAGTCCTTCCAGAAGCTGAAGAAAGCTATTGCCAGTGCTCCTGCACTAGGCATGTCGGACTACCAGAAGACCTTCAAGCTCTTTGTATCGGAAAGGGAAGGACATGTCCTGGGAGTTCTAGCACAGGCCCATGCAGGCCAAAACAGACCAGTGGGACACTACTCTGCAAGACTGGACCCAGCTGCAAACAGAGGACCTTCCAGTTTACAAGCTGTATTTGCAGCCCACGTGCTGCTGGATAAAACAGCGGATATCATAGTCGGACACTCCCTCATCCTTCTGGCTCCACGTGCCATCTCCGCCATTCGCAACCGCGACTTCTCTCATCAGCACAGCGTCTCAGGCTTCAGTGTTCTCTCCTCCTGCCGGATTACGTCACTCTTCTGTGCAGTGTTCTTAATCCAGCCACCTTACTTCCCCTTCCTCAAGGGGTGAATGAAGATGAAGAAGAATCAGAAGAATCCGGTGCACGTGAAGAGAGTCATGATTGCTTTGAAGTCATGTAGATGGAAGCCTCATTTGAACCCGGATATGGTTCTTTTTGTCTATGGATCAAGATTTGCAGACAGTGCAAGACGATTTCACAGGGGATATGCCATGACCACATCACACGCAGTACTGGAACAAAAAAGTCTGCCATCGCATAAGTCAGCCCAAGAAGACGGCAGTATGACGTTTGGCAGAAAGCAGAACAGCCAACATATATACGGACTCAAGATACGCTTTCAGAGTCGCCCATCACTTTGGACCTATTTGGAAAGCACGAGGATTTCTCACGGCTGCGGAAACCCCAGTAAAACATGGACAAGCCATTCAGGTCCTGATGGATGCACTGCTTCTGCCACGAACAGTGACTATACTGAAAATCAAGGCACATGGCACACTGAATACAGAAGATGAAACCACTTGGCGGACCAAGCAGCCAAACAGGCCGTAGGAGGTGAGAAAGGGGAAGCAAGTCAGCTGTCAGTGGTGCAGAAGGAAACTTGCACCCAACCTGCAAGGAGACTGCCGGCCAAGATGCAGGAACAAGCTCCTCTGGAAGAACAGGAAAGCTGGAAAAATAAGGGAGCCAAGAAGAACGAAGAAGACAAGCTATATGGAGTAGGGAGGCGACCCTGCTTGCCACGGGTGCTATACCCAGCTGTAGTGCAATGGGCACATGGAACGAGACTCAAAGCACAGATGTTTGAAGCGGCAAGAAAACTGTCAGGCCCTGACCAGACAGCCTGCCCATAGCTTGGTTAGTCAGGCACACGCCCCGGGGATAGTTAGCTCTCTTTCCCTATGAGATCCTGTTACGCAGTGCCCCAAGGCTAGGTGCATATTTCCCTCAGCAGTTGTAGCTACAAAACAATGCTATGACCTCTTATTTGACTACAGTAGTTTAAGAGTTGTTGCTAATGCATTAAAGAATTTTCCATTCCAGTTCCAGACTTAGACATTGCTGCTCATAAGCTACAGCCTGGAGACTGGGTCTACGTGAAGAAGTTTGTGTGTAAAACCCTAGAACCAAGGTTGGAGGAGCCGCAACAAGTCCTGCTGACCACGACCACATCTGTCAAGGTGGCAGGAAAGCCCAACTGGATCCATGCTTCACACTGCAAGATCGCTCCAGCCCCCGGAGATGAGGCAGATGCTGCGTTTACTGATGTTAAGTAGTTATGTTGCTTTAACTCTTGGTCAGAACCCATGCATATATTTGTGTGTGACGGATGAGTACTGTGGACCCTCTTGCTATTACTGAGGTGCTGAGGGTTGGAGCACAGGAAAAGACTAAGGGGTATAGACCACAGATTGCCTTAAAGAGGAAAGACAAACAAGAGAAACCCCTACTTACTAGAATGAGGTTGACAAAGACTGAAACCTGTCGAGAACAGGGAGTACCATGAGAAAGCATACCCCTAACGCTAACTATTGAAAACCCTCAGGAGACTGATGGCGGCATATATGTCCTGGGAGTCCATATATTGAGTCAGAAGATAATCACTGTCAACAAGAATGTAAATTGGATAAATTACATATATTACAACCAGCAGAGATTTGTGAATTACACCAGAGACGCCCTGCAGGGCCTGGCAGATCAGGAGGAGACAACCTCTGCTGTAGCCTGGCAGATCAGGAGGAGACAACCTCTGCTGTAGCCTGGCAGATCAGGAGGGCCCAACCTCTGCTGTAGCCTGGCAGATCAGGAGGAGACAACCTCTGCTGTAGCCTGGCAGATCAGGAGGACACAACCTCTGCTGTAGCCTGGCAGATCAGGAGGAGACAACCTCTGCTGTAGCCTGGCAGATCAGGAGGAGACAACCTCTGCTGTAGCCTGGCAGATCAGGAGGAGACAACCTCTGCTGTAGCCTGGCAGATCAGGAGGAGACAACCTCTGCTGTAGCCTGGCAGATCAGGAGGAGACAACCTCTGCTGTAGCCTGGCAGATCAGGAGGAGACAACCTCTGCTGTAGCCTGGCAGATCAGGAGGAGACAACCTCTGCTGTAGCCTGGCAGATCAGGAGGGCCCGACCTCTGCTGTAGCCTGGCAGATCAGGAGGAGACAACCTCTGCTGTAGCCTGGCAGATCAGGAGGAGACAACCTCTGCTGTAGCCTGGCAGATCAGGAGGAGACAACCTCTGCTGTAGCCCGGCAGATCAGGAGGAGACAACCTCTGCTGTAGCCCGGCAGATCAGGAGGAGACAACCTCTGCTGTAGCCTGGCAGATCAGGAGGAGACAACCTCTGCTGTAGCCTGGCAGATCAGGAGGAGACAACCTCTGCTGTAGCCTGGCAGATCAGGATGGCCCTGGACATGGTGTTGGCTGAGAAAGGAGGAGTGTGCAAAATGATTGGAGAAACCTGCTGTACTTTTATCCCAGATAATACAGGACCGAATGGGAAGGTCACTGTGGCCATTAGAAAGCTAGATGATCTCTCAGAAGAATTAAAGCGTAACTCAGGCATAGATCACCCCTGGGAGCAGTGGGTCACTTCATGGTCTAAGGGTTGGCAGGGAATGCTTGCCCAGATAGGTATTGCCATATTGATTGTGTTGCTAATTCTTGCTCTAATTGTCTGTTGTGTTCTCCCTTGTTTGAGGAAATTATTTGTGAAAGCTGTGGACCAGACTACTCCCATCATGATGAACAGTTGTCCACGGCCTGGCCTCTATGATGACAGCGACACTACCACACCCTTCAGCTGTCCAAAGCCTGACACCTATGATGATGTGGACATTAAGACACTATTCCATGAGAGGCCATTGACGTCAGAAGTGCTCCAGAAAGTCATCTACTCCCCTCTGCAACCGCACGTCTCATCAAAGAATTAGACCATAGTAGTTTATGGTGATCTAGGGCGTACCAGGGTTGATCTGCGGGACCGTCCTTCATCGGGGCAAGGTATTTCCGCTAAGGTACAAACTAGCGGAAAGGATAGGGAAAAAGGATAGGGAAAAAGGATAGGGAAAGATTAACGTCTCAAGGGGGGACTGTAGTGGATGGGAAGAAAAGGTTATATATGCGTGATCCTTTGTGTCTCCATTTTAATGTATTAGTTAGTGTATACCTCACATATACATAGATATATAATAGGCACATACCTAAGTACATGTAAAGCATGTAAAAGCTGTCTGTATATCTCTTGTCAGTAATATTTTAACAAAATGGCTGCCTGTAGTAGTTTGTAGATATCGTCGTGTAATCCAAAATGGCGCCTCTTCAGAAGTTACACCCTGTGTCCAGACATTCCTGAAGCTGTGAGGAGGGGTCTGTAGCCCACGACGTGCCAACTGACTCTCACAGCCAGGGACATGTGATGCTTCTTATCTACTAATTTACTAAAGTATAAAAAATTGCCCTTTTGTGCATAAAAGCAGAAAGCTCTTTCACAGCAACAAGGCATGTTGTGATTTTCTCTCGGTGCACCCTTTGTTATTTTATTTTTCACATTCAAAAAACGTAATTTTATTCAAGAAAATCAAGTATTAAATATAGTAGCACAAAGTTACATAACAGATGTGCAGATTTCCACACCAGTAATGCAAGTATCATAAATGTACATATCCAAACCAAGACATGTAATCAAATCAGAACCCTTTGTTAGTTTTAAGCTAATCTGGACCCCCACAAGAACAGAATAGCCCCTTTAAGGCTACTTCCATATCAACACCACAGTCTGGTCCTCCTGTAACCACATAGAGGACACCGCAGTCTGCTCCTCCTGTATACCCACACACAGAGGACACCGCAGTCTGCTCCTCCTGTATACCCACACACAGAGGACACCGCAGTCTGCTCCTCCTGTATACCCACACACAGAGGACACCGCAGCCTGCTCCTCCTGTATACCCACACACAGAGGACACCCCAATCTGCTCCTCCTGTATACCCACACACAGAGGGGGCACCGCAGTCTGCTCCTCCTGTATACCCACACACAGAGGACACCGCAATCTGCTCCTCCTGCTGTATAATACCAGAGGGGACACCGCAGTCTGCTCCTCCTGTAATCACACACACAGAGGACACCGCAGCCTGCTCCTCCTGTAATCACACACACAGAGGACACCGCAGCCTGCTCCTCCTGTATATCCACACACAGAGGACAACGCAGACTGCTCCTCCTGTAGTATAATAACAGAGGGGACACCGCAGTCTGCTCCTCCTGTAGTATAATAACAGAGGGGACACCGCAGTCTGCTCCTCCTGTAGTATAATAACAGAGGGGACACCGCGGTCTGCTCCTCCTGTAGTATAATAACAGAGGGGACACCGCGGTCTGCTCCTCCTGTAGGATAATAACAGAGGGGACACCGCAGCCTGCTCCTCCTGTAATCACACACACAGGGGACACCGCAGCCTGCTCCTCCTGTAGTATACTAACTGAGGGGACACCGCAGTCTGCTCCTCCTGTAGTATAATAACAGAGGGGACACCGCAGTCTGCTCCTCCTGTAGTATAATAACAGAGGGGGCACCGCGGTCTGCTCCTCCTGTAGTATAATAACAGAGGGGGCACCGCGGTCTGCTCCTCCTGTATACCCACACACAGAGGGGACACCGCAGTCTGCTCCTCCTGTAGTATAATAACAGAGGGGGCACCGCGGTCTGCTCCTCCTGTAGTATAATAACAGAGGGGACAGCGCAGTCTGCTCCTCCTGTATACCCACACACAGAGGGGACACCGCGGTCTGCTCCTCCTGTAGTATAATAACAGAGGGGACACCGCGGTCTGCTCCTCCTGTAGTATAATAACAGAGGGGACACCGCAGTCTGCTCCTCCTGTAGTATAATAACAGAGGGGACACCGCGGTCTGCTCCTCCTGTAGTATAATAACAGAGGGGGCACCGCAGTCTGCTCCTCCTGTAGTATAATAACAGAGGGGCCACCGCGGTCTGCTCCTCCTGTAGTATAATAACAGAGGGGACACCGCGATCTGCTCCCTCTGTAGTATAATAACAGAGGGACACACCGCAGTCTGCTCCTCCTGCAGTATAATAACAGAGGGGACACCGCGGTCTGCTCCCTCCTATTAATAAACACAGAGGGGACAGCGCAGTCTGCTCCTCTTGTATATAATAACAGAGGGGACACCCGCGGTCTGCTCCTACTGTATGTATAATAACAGAGGGACACCGCGGTCTGCTCCTCCTGGAGTATAATAACAGAGGGGACAGCGCTGTCTGCTCCTCCTGTAGTATAATAACAGAGGGGACACCGCAGTCTGCTCCTCCTGCAGTATAATAACAGAGGGGACACCGCGGTCTGCTCCTCCTGTAGTATAATAACAGAGGGGACACCGCGGTCTGCTCCTCCTGTAGTATAATAACAGAGGGGACACCGCGGTCTGCTCCTCCTGTAGTATAATAACAGAGGGGACACCGCGGTCTGCTCCTCCTGTAGTATAATAACAGAGGGGACACCGCAGTCTGCTCCTCCTGTAGTATAATAACAGAGGGGGCACCGCAGTCTGCTCCTCCTGTAGTATAATAACAGAGGGGACACCGCGGTCTGCTCCTCCTGTAGTATAATAACAGAGGGGACACCGCGGTCTGCTCCTCCTGTAGTATAATAACAGAGGGGACACCGCGGTCTGCTCCTCCTGCAGTATAATAGAACACCGCAGTCTGCTCCTCCAGTAGGATAATAACAAGAGGGACACCGCGGTCTGCTCCTCCTGGAGTATAATAACAGAGGGGGCACCGCGGTCTGCTCCTCCTGCAGTATAATAACAGAGGGGACACCGCAGTCTGCTCCTCCTGTAGTATAATAACAGAGGGGACACCGCGGTCTGCTCCTCCTGCTGTATAATAACAGAGGGGACACCGCAGTCTGCTCCTCCTGTAGTATAATAACAGAGGGGACACCGCAGTCTGCTCCTCCTGTAGTATAATAACAGAGGGGACACCGCGGTCTGCTCCTCCTGTAGTATAATAACAGAGGGGACACCGCAGTCTGCTCCTCCTGTAGTATAATAACAGAGGGGACACCGCAGTCTGCTCCTCCTGTAGTATAATAACAGAGGGGACACCGCAGTCTGCTCCTCCTGTAGTATAATAACAGAGGGGACACCGCAGTCTGCTCCTCCTGTAGTATAATAACAGAGGGGACACCGCGGTCTGCTCCTCCTGCTGTATAATAGAGGGGGCACCGCGGTCTGCTCCTCCTGTAGTATAATAACAGAGGGGACACCGCAGTCTGCTCCTCCTGTAGTATAATAACAGAGGGGACACCGCGGTCTGCTCCTCCTGTAGTATAATAACAGAGGGGACACCGCGGTCTGCTCCTCCTGTAGTATAATAACAGAGGGGACACCG
Organism: Phyllomedusa bahiana; assembly: GCA_025379985.1. Lineage (NCBI taxonomy): Eukaryota > Metazoa > Chordata > Amphibia > Anura > Hylidae > Phyllomedusa > Phyllomedusa bahiana. The sequence goes on from JAODAL010010835.1 coordinate 54,654, forward strand.
CGGTCTGCTCCTCCTGTAGTATAATAACAGAGGGGACACCGCAGTCTGCTCCTCCTGTAGTATAATAACAGAGGGGACACCGCAGTCTGCTCCTCCTGCTGTATAATAGAGGGGACACCGCAGTCTGCTCCTCCTGTAGTATAATAACAGAGGGGACACCGCGGTCTGCTCCTCCTGGAGGATAATAACAGAGGGGACACCGCCGGCTGCTCCTCCTGTAGATCCACACACAAGTATACTTATACACAGGGGTCAGTACTGTACACAATATCCCATGTGTGGCCCCCACTAGTGATCTGTATAGAGGTGACTATGTCCTTATACACAGGAGCCAGTACTGTACACAATATCCCATGTGTGGCCCCCACTAGAGATCTATATAGAGGTGACTATGTCCTTATACACAGGGGCCAGTACTGTACACAATATCCCATGTGTGGCCCCCACTAGTGATCTGTATCAGTACTGTACACAATATCCCATGTGTGGCCCCCACTAGTGATCTGTAATAGAGGTGACTATTTCCTTATACACAGGGGCCCGTACTGTACACAATAATCCCATGTGTGGCCCCCACTTGGATCTGTATAGAGGTGACATGTCCTTATAACACAGGGGCAAGTACTGTACACAATACCCCATGTTGTGGCCCCCACTAGTGATCTGTATAGAGGTGACTATGTCCGTATACACAGGGGCCAGTACTGTACTCTAGTGCCCGGTTGTGTCCCCCTCTATCGATCTTTATAGAGGTGACTATGTCCTTATACACAGGGGCCAGTACTGTACACAATATCCCATGTGTGGCCCCCACTAGTGATCTGTATAGAGGTGACTATGTCCTTATACACAGGGGCCGGTACTGTACACAATATCCCAGGGGTGGCCCCCACTAGTGATCTGTATAGAGGTGACTATGTTCCTAATACACAGGGGCCAGTACTGTACACAATATCCCATGTGTGGCCCCCACTAGTGATCTGTATAGAGTTGACTATGTCCTTTACACAGGGACCAGTACTGTACACGAATATCCCCATGTGTGCCCCCCACTAGTGATCTGTATAGCGGTGACTATGTCCTTATACACAGGGGCCAGTACTGTACACAATATCCCATGTGTGGCCCCCACTAGTGATCTGTATAGAGGGGACTATGTCCTTATACACAGGGGCCAGTACTGTACACAATATCCCATGTGTGGCCCCCACTAGTGATCTGTATAGAGGTGACTATGTCCTTATACACAGGGGCCAGTACTGTACACAATATCCTATGTGTGGCCCCTCTAGAGATCTGTATAGAGGTGACAATGTCCTTATACACAGGGACCAGTACTGTACACAATATCTCATGTGTGGCCCCTCTAGTGATCTGTATAGAGGTGACTATGTCCTTATACACAGGGTCCAGTACTGTATACAATATCCCATGTGTGGCCCCTCTAGTGATCTGTATAGAGGTGACTATGTCCTTATACACAGGGGCCAGTACTGTACACAATATCCTATGTGTGGCCCCCACTAGTGATCTGTATAGAGGTGACTATGTCCTTATACACAGGGCCAGTACTGTACACAATATCCCATGTGTGGCCCCTCTAGTGATCTGTATAGAGGTGACTATGTCCTTATACACAGGGGCCAGTACTGTACACAATATCCCATGTGTGGCCCCCACTAGTGATCTGTATAGAGGTGACTATATCCTTATACACAGGGGCCAGTACTGTACACAATATCCCATGTGTGGCCCCCACTAGTGATCTGTATAGAGGTGACTATGTCCTTCTTATACACAGGGGCCAGTACTGTACACAATATCCCATGTGTGGCCCCCACTAGTGATCTGTATAGAGGTGACTATGTCCTTATACACAGGGGCCAGTACTGTACACAATATCCCATGTGTGGCCCCTCTAGTGATCTGTATAGAGGTGACTATGTCCTTATACACAGGCCCCAGTACTGTACACAATATCCCATGTGTGACTATAATACTGCCCCTATGTACAGGAATATAACTACTATAATACTACTCCCTATGCACAAGAATATAACTACTATAATACTGCCCCCTATGTACAGGAATATAACTACTATAATACTGCCCCCTATGTACAGGAATATAACTACTTATATGGCCCTATGTACAAGAATATAACATTAATATTGCCTCTATGTACAGGAATATAACTACTATAATACTGCTCCTATGTACAAGAATATAACTGCTATAATACTGTCCCCTATGTACAGGAATATAACTACTATAATACTACTCCCTATGCACAAGAATATAACTACTATAATACTGCCCCCATGTACAGGAATATAGCTACTATAATACTGCCCCCTATGTACAAGAATATAACTACTATAATACGCTCCTATATACAAGAATATAACTGCTATAATACTGCTCCTAGATACAAGAATATAACTACTATAATACTGCCCCTATGTACAAGAATATAACTACTATAATACTGCCCCCTATGTACAACAATATAACTACTTTAATATTACTAATAATTAACATCCGGCTCTTCTTCTTTCACTGCCACTTTGATATCAGTCCGACATTCACCCTAAGGCATGTTCACACGGCTTAAAAAAGGCCGAAATTTGGGCCCCTTTAATACCCCCAAATTACGGGCCAAAAACGCCCACTTTACGTAATCCCAGTTCTCAAAAACTAAGGATTACCCCCATTGACATGTCACTTTCTAGCGGGATACGCGCCGCTAGCATTGAAGTCATGGGCCCGGGCCCCCTTTGCTTACTCCCCCCCCCTTTCCCCCCCCCCCCTCCCAACGGCGTAATTGCGGGCGTAATTACGCCCGCAATTAAGCCGTGTGAACATCCAATTCAAAAAAAACAAAACAATCATAACGAAGTCTAACCAGTAAACAGAGGACACTCTCAATGTCCATCTACCAGAACATCAAGGGGAAATGGGACCTCCCCTTTGGACCTCTCTGGTGAATTGGGGCACGGTCCAACACCACCAGGACGGATCTATTAATACTCCCCAGGCTAGGGTCAACAGGTTTTTTACTTCTCGAGTCTGCACCGGACCTGCTAAACTCATATCCCCAAAAAATTTCTCCGGGGGCCCTCCTTCCTGAATAACCTTCAAGCTGACAGTGCCCACTTTAGATGTAAACCCAATCATTTCTCGCACTTCCTAAGCACAGGGCAAAAAAAAAATTTTCCCCGACAGGGGCACATTTCAGGCCACACATGCACCCATTCTGCCTCAATCTGGGCTCCCAAACCCCGGCACTCTTCAAAGTAATCCGCCCCACTGCAATATGTGTGACCAGGGTAAAGTGGGGGGGGGGGCCCTCGGACCCAAAACTGATCTCTAACCTTACAACATTAACACCCACGTCCCCTTACTCTGCAACTCGGTCATCATGCCAAACCCCTCACATCATCTAGACCCCAATTTTAAAAAGGGAAAGCTTACCCGAGCAGAGGAAACCAAAAAAAACTTGGGTTTGGTGAATCAGAAATTATAGAACTTCATTAATTGTTCAGAACGACTTACCTGCCCCCCCCTAGGTACACGAGGATTTTTGGGGGAAACTCCAGGGGCTCAGGGGAGGGGGCGACCATCGTAGGAGACAAAAATACTGATTACATTGTTGATGAGGAAGATAATGGCCCCTAATACTGCTCCTCCTCTTACCGTCTGATTTAGGGCCCCTGCTTCTCCCATCAGACGTCCTGGTACAGATCCTGGTGTCCTTTCTTATGTACTCCCCCACTCCCCTCCATGAGAGATAGACAGCCACATCCTTACACCTTAATAAGAACCTGACAACACAAGGACCCATCATAACCCAGACCTATCATCCCCTGTGTTATTATAATGTCCCAGAAATTTCCCCCACCTCTCATCATCATCCAGACCCCATCATCCCCTGTGTTTTTGTATAAATGTCCCAGCATTCCCCTCACCTCCCACATCATCCAACCCATCATCCCTGTGTTATGTATAAATCCAAGGCATTCCCCCCACCTCTCATGATCCAGACCCATCATCACCTGTGTTATGTAAATTCCCAGCATTCCCTCACCTCTCATCATCTCCAGACCCATCATCCCCTGTGTTATATATAATATGTCCCAGCTTCCCCTCACCTTTCATCATCCAGACCCATCACAACCTGTGTTATGTATAATGTCCCAGCATTCCCCTAACCTCTCATCATCCAGACCCATCATTTCCTGTATTATGTATAATGTCCCAGCAATCCCCTCACCTCCCATCATCCCCTGTGTTATGTATAATGTCCCAGCATTCCCCTCACGTCTCATCATCCCCTGTGTTATGTATAATGTCCCAGCATTCCCCTCACCTCTCATCATCCAGACCCAGCATCCCCTGATTTATGAATAATGTCCCAGCATTCCCTACACCTCATCATCATCCAGACCCATCATCCACTGTGTTATGTATAATGTCCCAGAATTCCCCTCACCTCTCATCATCATCCCCTGTGTTATGTATAATGTCCCAGCATTCCCCTCACCTCTCATCATCATCCAGACCCATCATCCCCTGTGTTATGTATAATGTCCCAGCATTCCCCTCACCTCTCACCATCATCCAGACCCATCATCCCCTGTGTTATGTATAATGTCCCAGCATTCCCCTCACCTCTCATCATCATCCAGACCCATCATCCCCTGTGTTATGTATAATGTCCCAGCATTCCCCTCACCTCTCATCATCATCCAGACCCATCATCCCCTGTGTTATGTATAATGTCCCAGCATTTCCCTCACCTCCCATCATCATCCAGACCCATCATCCCCTGTGTTATGTATAATGTCCCAGCATTACTCTCACCTCTCATCATCATCCCGACCCATCATCCGCTGTGTTATGTATAATGTCCCAGCATTCCCCTCACCTCCCATCATCCCTTGTGTTATGTATAATGTCCCAGCATTCCCCTCACCTCCCACCATCCCCTATGTTATGTATGATGTCCTCACCACTCCGGTCAGCAGCTCAATCATCTTGTTGGTCAGTTCTAGGATCTTCTGCTCGTTGTTGCTCTCAGGTATCAGTGAGTTTGGTGACTCTGGGATGGGGCCCCGGCTCCTGCTCCATCCTCCTGACACACAGGGACGGCTGCTGGGGGCCACACACTCTCCAGATGCCTTCTTCACCAATGTGTAATCCTGAGGATGGAGAGAACCTGTAAATATTATATTCCCACAATCCCTCACCTCTCCTGTATTAGTAATAGAGATAAGAGTGAGGTCATGTGACATTTCCCAACCCTCACCTCTCCGGTATTAGTATAAGATAAAGGCATGTGACATTTCCCACAATCCCTCACCTATTCTGTATTAGTAATACAGATCAAAGCGAGGTCATGTGACATTTCCCACAATCCCTCACCTCTCCATTACTAGTAAGAGAGATAAGAGTGAGGTCATGGGACATTTCCCACAATCCCTCACCTCTCCGGTATTAGTAATAGAGAATAGAGGTCATGTGACATTTCCCACAATCCCCCACCTCTCCTGTATTAGTAATAGAGATAAGTGGTCATGTGACATTTCCCCCCAATCCCTCACCTCTCCCCTATTAGTAATAGAGATAAGTCAGGTCATGTGACATTTCCCACAATCCCTCCCCTCTCCTGGATTAGTAATAGACAAGAGAGAGGTCATGTGACATTTCCCACCATCGCTCCACTCTCCTGTATCAGTAATAGAGATAAGAGGTCATGGGACATTTCCCACAATCCCTCACCTCTCCGGTATTAGTAATAGAGAATAGAGGTCATGTGACATTTCCCACAATCCCTCACCTCTCCTGTATTAGTAATAGAGATAAGAGGTCATGTGACATTTCCCACAATCCCTCACCTCTCCCGTATTAGTAATAGAGATAAGTGAGGTCATGTGACATTTCCCACAATCCCTCCCCTCTCCTGGATTAGTAATAGACAAGAGAGAGGTCATGTGACATTTCCCACCATCGCTCCACTCTCCTGTATTAGTAATAGAGATAAGAAGTCATGGGACATTTCCCACAATCCCTCACCTCTCCGTATTAGTAATAGAGATAAGAGGTCATGTGACATTTCCCACAATCCCTCACCTCTCCTGTATTAGTAATAGAGATAAGAGGTCATGTGACATTTCCCACAATCCCTCCCCCCTCCTGTATTAAATAATAGAGATAAAGGTCATTGACATTTTCCACAATCCCCTCACCTCTCCTGTGTTAGTATAGAGATAAGAGGTCATGTGACATTTCCCACAAAACCCTCACCTCTCCTGTATTAGTAATCGAGATAAGAGGTCATGTGACATTTTCCCACAATCCCTCACCTCTCCGGTATTTCCCACAATCCCTCACCTCTCCTGCATTAGTAATAGAGATAAGAGGTCATGTGACCTTTCCCACAATCCCTCACCTTTCCGGTACTTAGTAGATAGAGAAAAGGTCATGTGACATTCCCACAATCCCACCCTCCTTTAGCAGGTAGGGATCCAGGGTAGATGTAAATATTTTCCATCTTGCTCTTCTCTTGCTCCATCCTCAGTGTCCGGAAGATAAAGGACCAGAATCTTCCACTGTAGGGAAACCCGAAAAGGAAAGAAAAGGCGAGAAGTCATTGCTGGTGAGATGTCTGACACTGTAAGAAAAACAACAAAGTGCAAATATTTTATATACAATATATGGTTATTTTGGAGGATGGGGTATAGCAGTGGACGTGTCCTGTATATACAACTTACATGGGTGGACACTCCTGGGATATACAAAATACACCAGAGATCACGGATTACGGGTAAAAAAAACAAGTATTGAACACGTCACCAACTTTCTAAGTGAATCTACTGATCTGTTGGTGACTTATGTCATTCAAAGAGTTCAATCTTGAGTTCATCTGACCAAACTATATTCTCCAGGAATTTTCCTACAGTTTGTTGAGCAAACTATAAATGCGCTAGAATCTGCTTTTTGCTCAGCAATGGAGTATTGCGTGGTGAGCGTGCATACAGGCCATGGAGAGTGAGCATGCCCACAGGCCATGGAAGGGGAGTGTATTACTTACTGTTTCTGCATTTTTCTGGAGCTTTCCAAAAGTGTCGATAGCTCTTGGATAACTCGTCTGATAATTCTTTTCACTCCTCAATCTGACAGGGAGCACCTGGACATTTATGTGAAATTATGTCTTTCCACTCACAGAATAAGGTCACAACAGTGCTCACTGGAACTTTCAGTAAGATAGACGTTCTTCTGTAACCAATGCCATCAGTATGGTTGTAACAATAAGGTTGTGAAAGTCTGGAGATAGTTCACTGGTTTTATCCATCATGAGATGTTTCTTGTGTGGCACCTTGGTAATGAGACATCTTTTTACAGTCCATCAGTTGAACCAGCTGATGTTATTTATCACTGTGGATACACTTCACCTGCTGTCTGGACTTTCATGGCTTTTGGAACCTCTCTTTCTTCATGTGTTCAATACTTTTTGCCTGTGTCATTTCTCATTATTACACTTCATTTCTGAACATCTATGTTTTGACCTCTTTCCTGTGTGGATGGGATGTTAGCACCTTTGTCAATAGCACCTTTAGAAACAGATTTATTTAGAAAATTGGTGATGTTTAATACTTATTTCACTCGCTGCATTGTATATACAGGGTGCGGTGGGGGACATGTCTGGCACAGAAGATATAAATCACACAAGGTATATACAGACATGCAACTATAGAATAATACACCTTGATATATGACAACATAAGGGTCAGACAGACAATAATGAAGGATGTGTCCTGCATATAAAGGGCACAGTGGATATCTCTTCTGGTATTTACTTAATATGGCAAGGGCCAAATTCTGTATATAAGTATTACAGCAGAGGAACAAACCTGAATATATCGGGAATGCGCAGGGTACTAACTAAGATATGTCCTGTACATATGAGGTACTAAGGAAGATGCATCCTGCATATACAGGTCTACTGAGGAGGACATGTTCTGTTTATACAAGGTACAGCGGGGGATATATCCTGTACACACGGGGTACAGAGGAGGAGGTGTCCTGTATATATGGGGTACCGAGGAGGATGTGTCCTGTACGTATGGGGTACAGAGGAGGAGGTGTCCTGTATATATGGGAAGGGAGGTGTCCTGTATATATGGGGTACAGAGGAGGAGGTGTCCTGTATATATGGGGTACGGAGGAGGATGTGTCCTGTATATATGGGGTACGAAGGAGGATGTGTCCTGTATATATGGGGTACGAAGGAGGATGTGTCCTGTATATATGGGGTACAGAGGAGGATGTGTCCTGTATATATGGGGTACGGAGGAGGATGTGTCCTGTATATATGGGGTACGGAGGAGGATGTGTCCTGTATATATGGGGTACAGAGGAGGATGTGTCCTATATATATGGGGTACAATGAAGTACGTGTACGGGGTATAGGGTATGGCATGGGACATGTCTAGTACATATGGGGTATGGTGAAGGATGTGTCCTGTACATATAAGGTACGGTGGAGTATGTATCCTATACATACTAGATACAGCAGATTTCAGTCCTGTACATATGGGGGACAATGGAGGCTGTATCTGGTACATAGGGTGTATGGCATGTATGGGTGTATGGCAGTCCAGTACATAAGGGATACAGCATGGGAGCTATCCAATACATACAGGGTCCAGCAGAGTACGTATCCAGTACATACAGTGTACAGCAGAGAATGTGTCCTGTACATACAGTGTACAGCGGAGTACGTGTCCAGTACATACGGGGTACAGCGGAGTACGTGTCCTGTACATATGGGGTACAGCGGAGTACGTGTCCTGTACATACGGGGTACAGCGGAGTACGTGTCCTGTACATACAGTATACAGCGGAGTACGTGTCCAGTACATACCGGGTACAGCGGAGGACGTGTCCTGTACATACAGTGTACAGTGGTGTACGTGTCCTATACATACAGAGTACAGCGGAGTACGTGTCCTGTACATACGGGGTACAGCGGAGTACGTGTCCTGTACATACGGGGTACAGCGGAGTACGTGTCCTGTACATACGGGGTACAGCGGAGTACGTGTCCTGTACATACGGGGTACAGCGGAGTATGTGTCCTTGTGTCCTGTACATACGGGGTACAGCGGAGGACGTGTCCTGTACATACGGGGTACAGCGGAGTATGTGTCCTTGTGTCCTGTACATACGGGGTACAGCGGAGTATGTGTCCTTGTGTCCTGTACATACGGGGTACAGCGGAGGACGTGTCCTGTACATACAGAGTACAGCGGAGTACGTGTCCTGTACATACAGAATACAGCGGAGTATGTGTCCTGTACATACGGGGTACAGCGGAGTACGTGTCCTGTACATACAGTGTACAGTGGTGTACGTGTCCTATACATACAGAGTACAGCGGAGTACGTGTCCTGTACATACAGGGTACAGCGGAGTACGTGTCCTGTACATACGGGGTACAGCGGAGTACGTGTCCTGTACATACCGTGTACAGCGGAGTACGTGTCCTGTACATACCGTGTACAGTGGAGTACGTGTCCTGTACATACGGGGTACAGCGGAAGACGTGTCCTGTACATACGGGGTACAGCGGAGTACGTGTCCTGTACATACGGGGTACAGCGGAGTACGTGTCCTGTACATACAGTGTACAGCGGAGTACGTGTCCTGTACATACAGGGTACAGCGGAGTACGTGTCCTGTACATACGGGATATAGAGGAGTACGTGTCCTGTACATACGGGGTACAGCGGAGGACGTGTCCTGTACATACGGGGTACAGCGGAGGACGTGTCCTGTAATAGGGTACAGCGAGAGTGTCCTGTACATACGGGGTACAGCGGAGGACGTGTCCTGTACATACAGTGTACAGGGTGTACGTGTCCTGTCCATACTGGGTACAGCGGAGTACGTGTCCTGTACATACGGGGTACAGCGGAGTACGTGTCCTGTACATACGGGGTACAGCGGAGGACGTGTCCTGTACATACAGTGTACAGCGGAGTACGTGTCCTGTACATACGGGGTACAGCGGAGTACGTGTCCTGTACATACGGGGTACAGCGGAGTATGTGTCCTTGTGTCCTGTACATACGGGGTACAGCGGAGTATGTGTCCTTGTGTCCTGTACATACGGGGTACAGCGGAGCACGTGTCCTGTACATACAGGGTACCGCGGAGGACGTGTCCTGTTAGCAGAGGAGCCATTTTGACTCTTCACATCACACGTGTCTCTGATTAACAGGTGAAGAGCTCCGGGAGCTGCACTTTTTACACTTATAACAACAACAAACATTACAGGACACATTTTTTAAACACTAAGACATCAATAGCAAACACATCCAAGTGATGCTTCCCATATGGAAAGTGTACACAACCCAATCACATCGCAAACAACAACAACAGGAGAAGACAGCCAGGAGCAAAGAGACACACAAACAACAACAGGAGAAGACAGCCAGGAGCAAAGAGACACACAAACAACAACAGGAGAAGACAGCCAGGAGCAAAGAGACACACAAACAACAACAGGAGAAGACAGCCAGGAGCAAAGAGACACACAAACAACAACAGGAGGCGACAGCCAGGAGCAAAGAGACACACAAACAACAACAGGAGGCGACAGCCAGGAGCAAAGAGACACACAAACAACAACAGGAGAAGACAGCCAGGAGCAAAGAGACACACAAACAACAACAGGAGGCGACAGCCAGGAGCAAAGAGACACACAAACAACAACAGAAGACAGCCAGGATCAAAGAGACACACAAACAACAACAGGAGCAGACAGCCAGGAGCAAAGAGACACACAAACAACAACAGGGGAAGACGCCGGACAAAAGACACACAAACAACAACAAGAAGAAAAGCCAGGACAAAGAGACACACAAAAACAACAGGGAAAAACGCAGGACAAAGAGACACACAAACAACAACAGGAGACAGCCAGGAGCAAAGAGACCACAAAAACAACAGGAGAAGAAGCCAGGACAAAGAACACAAAAAACAAAAACAAAAGACAGCCAGGAGCAAAGAAAACACAAACAACAACAGAAAAGACAGCCGGGGCAAAGAGACACACAAACAACAACAGAAGACAGCCAGGAGCAAAAAGACACACAAACAACAACAGGGGAAGAAACAAAAAATAGGGCAAAGAGACACACAAAAAACAACATGAGAAGACAGCCAGGATCAAAGAGACACACAAACAACAACAATAGACAGCCAGGATCAAAGAGACACACAAATCAACAACAGGGGGCGACACCCGGGGCAAAGAGACACACAAACACAAAAGGGGGCACACCAGGAGCAAAGAGACCACAAACAACAACAGCAAAAAACAGCCCCGGCAAAGAACACACAAACAACAACAAAGACAGCCCGACAAAAAGAACACAAACCAAAAACAGGGGGCGACAGCCAGGGGCAAAAAAGAACAAAACAACAACAAAAACAGCCAGGGGCAAAAACACACAAACAACAACAGGGGGGACAGCCAGGAGCAAAAAGACACACAAACAACAACAGGGGCACAGCCAGGGCAAAGAGACACACAAACAACAAATGGAGAAGACAGCCAGTATCAAAGATACACACAAACAACAAAAGGAGAAGACATCCAGGAGCAAAAAGAGAAAAGCCAGGGGCAAAGAGACACCAAACAAAACAGGAGAAGACAGCCAGGAGCAAAGAGACACACAACAACAACAGGAGGACAGCCAGGGGCAAAGAGACACAAAACAAAAACAAGGAAAAACCAAGGAGCAAAAAAGCACACAAACAACAAAAAGGAGAAAACACCAGGAGCAAAGAGACACAAAACAACAACAGAGAAGACAGCAGGGGCAAAGAGACACACAAAAAACAACAAAAGACAGCCAGGGGCAAAGAGACACAAAAAAACAACAGGAAAGACGCCCGGGGCAAAGAGCACCAAAAAAACAACAGGAGAACAGCCCGGAGCAAAGAGACAAAAAAAAACAACAGAGAGACAGCCAGGAGCAAAAAGACACAAAAACAACAACAGGGGGGCGCACCGGGCAAAGAGACCACAAACAGCAACAGGAGGCGACAGCCAGGGGCAAAGAGAACAACACAAACAAAAAACAAAGGGAAGCCCGGGAGCAAAGAGACACACAAAAACAACAGGCACAGCCAAGCAAAGAGAAACCCCAAACAACAACAGGAGGCGACAGCCAGGAGCAAAGAGACACACAAACAACAACAGGAGGCGACAGCCAGGAGCAAAGAGAAGCCAGGAGCAAAGAGACACACAAACAACAACAATAGACAGCCAGGATCAAAGAGACACACAAACAACAACAGGAGGCGACAGCCAGGAGCAAAGAGACACACAAACAACAACAGGAGAAGACAGCCAGGAGCAAAGAGACACACAAACAACAACAGGAGGACGCCAGGACAAAGAGACACACAAAAACAAAAGGGGGGACAGCCCGGACAAAGAAAGCCCGACAAAGAGACACACAAACAACAAAAAAAGACAGCCGGACAAAAGACACACAAACAACAACAGGAGGGACAGCCGGGGGCAAAGAGCACACAAACAACAACAGGGGCACACCCCGGGGCAAAGAGACACACAAACAACAACAGAAAACAAACCAGGACAAAGAGACACCAAAAAACAAAAGGAGAAGACAGCCAGGAGCAAAGAACACACAAACAACAACAGGGGAAGACACCAGGGCAAAGAGACACACAAACAACAACAAAAACAACCGGACAAAGAGACACAAAACAACAAAGGAAAGGGCAGCCAGGAGCAAAGAGACACAAAACAACAACAAAAAGACAGCCGGAGCAAAGAACACACAAACAACAACAGGAGACGACAGCCAGGACAAAGGACACACAAACAAACAGGACACGCCAGGAGCAAAGAGACACACAAACAACAACAGGGGGCGCCCGCAGGAACAAAGAGACCACAAACAACAAACAGAGCGACAGCCAAGCAAAGAGACCCCAGGAAACAAAGAGACCAAAAAACAACAACAAGAAGACAGCCAGGACAAAGAACACCAAACCAACAGGAGGGGACACCAGGACAAAGAGACACACAAAAAACAACAGAAAGACACCAGAGCAAAGACCACAAACAACAAAAACCCGGAGGCACAGCCAGGGGCAAAGAGAAGCCAGGAAACAAAAACACACAAAAAAACAACAAAGACAGCCGGATCAAAAGACAACAAACAACAACAAGGACGACACCCGGGGAAAGGGGAAAACACAAACAACAACAGGAAGGGGAAACCAGGAGCAAAAAGACACACAAACAACAAAAAGAGAAAACAGCCAGACAAAGAACACACAAAAAAACAAAAGAGGACAGCCAGGACAAAGAGACACACAAAAAACAAAAGGGGCGACAGCCAGGACAAAGAGCCACAAAAAACACAAAAAGACAACCAGGGGGCAAAGAACACACAAAAAACAACTGGAAGCGACAGCCAGGAGCAAAGATACACACAAACAGCAACAGGGGAAGAAGCCGAAAAGAGACACACAAACAACAACGGGGAAACAGCCAGACCAAAGAGACACACAAACAAAAAGAAGAGAACACCTCTAGGAGCAAAGAGACACAAAAACAACAACAGGAGGCGACAGCCAGGAGCAAAGAGACACACAAACAACAACGGGGGACAGCCAGAGCAAAGAGACACACAAACAACAACAGAGAAGACACCAGGGGCAAAAGAACACAAAAAACAACAACAGGAGAAAAGCCAGGAGCAAAAACACACAAACAAAAAAGAGAAACAGCCAGGGGCAAAGAGACACACAAACAACAACAGAGAAGACACCCGGAGAAGAACACCAAACAACAAAAGGAGAAAACCCAGGGCAAAGAGCACACAAACAACAACCGGGACAGCCAGGAGCAAAGAGACACACAAACAACAACAGGAGAGACAGCCAGACAAAAAGACCACAAACAACAACAGAAAGGGGCACCCGGACAAAAACACACAAACAACAACAGGAGGGACACCAGGGCAAAAAAGGGGAAAGAGACACCAAACAAAACAGGAGGGACAGCAGGGCAAAAAGAAAACAAACAAAAACCCGAGGGACAGCCAGAGCAAAAGACACACAAACAACAACAGGAGGCAGCCAGACAAAAAAAGGCAAAGAGACCACAAAAAACAAAAGGAGGCGACAGAAAGGGCAAAGGGGACAACAAACAACAACAAAGGGAAGCCCAGGACAAAGAGACACACAAACAACAAAGGGACAGCCAGAGCAAAGAGACACACAAACAAAACAGGGGAAAACAGCCAGGAGCAAAGAGACACACAAACAACAACAAAAGACAGCCAGGATCAAAGAGACACACAAACAACAACAGAAGACAGCCAGGGGCAAAGGACACCAAACAACAACAGGAGAAGACGCCAGGGGCAAAGAACACACAAACAACAACAGGAGGGCAGCCAGGGGCAAAAAAGACACACAAACAAAAACAAAAGGGGCAGCCAGGGGCAAAGAACACCAAACAACAACAGGAAAACCCGCCAGGAGCAAAGAACACACAAACAACAACACGAAGACAGCCCGGACAAAGAACACCCAAAAAAACAACAGAAAGACAGCCAGGAGCAAAGAGACACACTAAAAACAACAGGGAAAGACACCAAGAGCAAAGAGACACAAAACAACAACAGGGGAAGACAGCCCCGGAGCAAAAAGAAAACACAAACACAAAAGGGGGACGCCGGAGCAAAGAGACACCAAACAACAACAGGGGAAGACAGCCAGGAGCAAAAGACACAAAACAACAACGGAAAGACAGCCCCGGAGCAAAAGACACACAAACAACAACAAAAGACGCCAGGACAAAAGACACCAAACAAAACAGAGGGCAGCAAACAACGAACACACAAACAAAACAGAAGACACCAGAGAAAAAAACACAAAAACAACAGGAAAAAGGGGACAAAAACACACAAAAACAAAGGAGAGACCGCCAAGCAAGGACACAAAACAAAAACGGGAAGCAGCCAGAGCAAAGAACACACAAACAACAACAGGAACGACACCCACAAAAACACACAAACAACAACAGAACGCACCAGGCAAAAACACACAAAAACACAGGAAACACCCCACAAAAACACACAAACAGCAACAGAGCGACACCAAGCAAAAAGACACAGAAACAACAACAGGAAAACACAGAGGACAAAGAAACCCAAAACCAAAAGGAGGGACACCAGGGGAAAAGAACCAAAAACAACAAAAAGGGAAGCCCGGAGCAAAAGGCCCCGCAACGAGGGCCCGGGGCAAAGAGCCCCCAAACACAACAAAAAGACACCAGGAGCAAAGAGACACACAAACAACACACATCAAACGGACGCTAGAAACCAAGCACATGTGGCAGATACAGATAACAGACATTTGGACTCAGCCACAAGCACATTCCAAGGGGCCGTTCACACAGCGCAGATTCTGGGAAAAACACGCACCATGAACCTACCTTCATTGCAGTACACTTCATTCAACACAAATAACAAACATTGGAGATATTTGGGGAAACAAAATACACACAAAGAAAACCTATTTAAGGCAGTGCTTGCACAATGCACTTTGGACACATTTTGGGACACTATTTGGGATGCCTTTTTTGGGCAGCAATGCACAGACAGCATCAATAGCTGAGCCCACCTGCACCAACACACACAACGGCTGCAAGCGCTCAAATACTGCTTCGATTACCAACCACAAAAACACACAGTCACAATCAGCCACACACACTGTTCCCCTTCCCTGCAGTCCCCTGGTTGCTGTAAAACCCGGTTCCCCCATTTTGGGCGTCTCCTATTGAGCTTCCTCAGTCCCTCACATTAGCTCCTCCATACATCCCGCACCATATACACACAGCTCACCTTTCTAGTGCTGGAACCAAATGGGCTTGACCACCAAGCAGAGACTACAGGTCACATCCCTCATCGACCAGCTCCAAACCTGACATCAGGGAGGGATTATCTGGGAAAGGCTCCAATAGTTCCAAGATATTTCCCTCTCTTCACAGGCTGCAGGTGACAACACAAGGTTAGGAATTGGCCCTCACTTTACCTCTTCAGAATTAGGAATTACCAACAATGTGTTTATGCAGGAAGCAGCACATGGGTCCCCGGTCTGGGTGACACTGGATGTGGCCTCCTGACATATAGAGGGGCAGCTACTCATCTAGAAGAGCATCACATTCCACTGGCCAACTCATTGGCTCGAGGCTCCTCTTTACCAGATGTCCCTGTTTGGCAGCAAGTTGTTGGGGACAAACCTACTACTTTGTGTTTCAGGTGTGACCGACCTTGAGCTTGGAAATGGAAGGTGACCTTGGGACCACAACTAGTTGTCAGTGAGAGTTGCTGGTGATCTGCAAGCGGCTCTCCCTGGGCCGGCGCTGCCTCTCACAGATGGAGGAGGGGGATATTGGGAAGCTTGGTGCCAAACACTAGGAGATAACATCACAGGGGCTGCTTTCCTGAAGTGGCCGCTTGTAATGCACTCAGATCATGCAATGTGACACCAGCCCCGGGAAGCACTGAGCACCTGATTGAGGGGGGATCTGACAATCCAATGCATTAACATTGGGGTCACACATTGCAGATTGTAGGTGGACAGACAACACTACAAAAATGCAACAGATGAGTGAAGTCTTCCAGTGGTCACTCCCCCCCAGAAGAAAGGCTGCAGGGTCAGTATCCACAGCAACCGTGCAACCATCGTGCCCCTGACACAGGTCTAGTGACCGGCCTTGTGTTACTGCTACTCCCTATGTGGCCGCTCCTGGGGGTCTCCTAGCTGCTGGGGAACGAAGCTCCAGACTCCTGGCCATTTGATATTGTGCTCCCCCAATGCTGAACCTTCACATTAGTTTCTAGTTTTGTTCCCTCCAATCCTCAGTTCACCCAATTGTAAATCCTTCTGGAACAGAGAACAGCGGACCTGCAAAGCAGAGGCCACAATCCAGCTCCGAGCCCTTGGCAGCTGGAAACCCACATTTGTGTTTAGCAATTGGTGAATGATTAGTTAGGAAAGTGAAGACTAAATTCATCTAACTGGAGTCGTTTTACTTTGTTCCACAAACTTTCAACAGCAACAAGTTTCCCATCATGAAAGACACCAGGAAAACCAGGCTTTGGGCCATTTAGCCAGTTTCTTCAAATTACTAAGTCCAGTCCGTGGAAACATATTTTGTCGCCATTTAGGCTTCACTACAATGTATGGACCGAGCCCAACAGCCGAGAGGAGCAAAACAGAAAAACACTCAAGGGACAACCAGGGTCAATGTCAGGTAAGGCCCTATTGACGTCACATGGCTGCTGTTATTAGGGGTACAAACAAAGTTCTCATTGCTGCATTAATGGACACATGACATGTAGGGTCTGTACAGGACAAACATGTGATGTGAATGGGCCCCGCGGCTTCTGCTCCCACAATAGACCAGGTATGAATATTTACTCTACTATTATAATAATTTTTCCTTCCTCTGGATCAACACTTATGACAATAGCCAGAACGGTGTGGTCATTTT
Organism: Phyllomedusa bahiana; assembly: GCA_025379985.1. NCBI lineage: Eukaryota > Metazoa > Chordata > Amphibia > Anura > Hylidae > Phyllomedusa > Phyllomedusa bahiana. Next base: position 72,271 of record JAODAL010010835.1, read on the forward strand.
TTGTCTGTACAAATTATGAAACCCAACACAAATCACATTTCTAAGCTTTTCACAGAATAACAATCTATGGAGACCTGTCAGGAACTGGGAAATGCCCCCAAACAGCTTCCTGCTGCAGGAGGAGCCGTGTATCAGTCTAGTTGGTACAATAATGTGGACCGTGCTAGGAAAGGTTGACACTTACAGGTAACGCTGCTGCTGCTGCTGATGATGATATAACTTCTCTGGTTTCTTTTCTTCTAGATCCGGTCCGCCATGGTCAGATCTTAGCTGGGATCCTGTGCAAACAAAACCAAATGGTCAGGTCCATATAAGAAGTGCTTCACACATGAGTCCATTCCCCTTGAGGCTCCATACATTAAAAATGGAGTCTTTAAAAGCACCGTCCTACCACTACCATCCAGCCCATGTACCTTCACTGCTCCCCATTGCCTCCCTTTATTTCTCACTGACCCTCAAGCCCCCTCCTGATAACTTAAACTGAGCTCCTGGCAGAGGCTGGGGATCCGACAACAGGCTGGGACATGTATGTCAAACCTTTACCCGTCATTGTCACTGTTGTCTTAGGTCTCATCCCAATTCTAACCATATAGCGCCTGGTAAATCCGATTTGCACTGCTTGTCTTCATCCGTAACCCACATTCCAGGGATTGTCAGGACAAGAACTGACCGATTTCTGAGCCGGGCAACCATTTCCCAGCCTTGGAGGGACTTGCCTGAATTTAGCACATATCATGTTACTTTCCACCGGTTGGAGCACATTGAGGGGCGCGGATAATCTTTCTACCTTTAGTATCTACGTGCTTTTTGGGACCTGCTTTGCTTGTATCATTTGGGTGGTAATAATCTGCTTATTGTTTTTCAGAGGCAGCTCTACCGTCATAAGTTTTCAAGGAGCTGTCAATGGACTAGGTTGGCCTCTCACACATGGAGTAAGGGCTTACTTGGGAGGAATGGGTGACACCTTGTCTCTTCCATCTGTTCCCTCTACTCGAGTCTACGGGAAACTTGTCAGCACTAAAGTTCGGATTCCATGGTCCCAGCCACAACCCAACCCATCCTGGTAACGCTTCCATTTCTATCCTAATAGGTTCAGTCCATCAGGAGGACTTCCAGCCGGGACGGTGAACCTGCAAACCGGTCCAAAGGCTGAAGCTAATGTGGTAAGTGCCCAACCACACGGTCATGCTTCCCCCTTCAGGTTGGGCTGCAGGCGGTGCTGGCATTGATGGAGCTGGGACACATGTGGTATTGCCAGGTTTAGAGGCTGATTAACAGCCCAGAGGAGCAACACTCGGCTCCGCTATATGGGCAGCCACGGTCAGTGTGGGGCCATTCCAGACCCCAGTCACAGGTTTGTGCTCGCAAACTAGGTATCGGTTACACAATGGACTGAATGTGACTTTGCATCGTTCATTCAACAGACGAAGGTTTGGTTAGTGGAAACAAACCAAACCGAGATTTTAGCATCTGTAGAATCTCTATTGGGAGGACACAGATGTGGGGTGAATGGGGCTCTGGGGGCTGGGAATCTGCCCGTTACAGATAATGCTTCTCAATAAGCCTTCAATCTGGATTTACACTAATTGAAAGCCACAGATCTCTATCAGGTGGAGAACTCAATAAGCTGATTAAATGACACTTTCCCATTAGATGCACAGGTCCAACTGACCAAGGTTTCGGGAAGCTTTGCCCAACTTCTTGATCTCTACAAGGAGCTGAATGAAAATGTCACCTCTTTAAAGCTTCCAATGCATAAACATTACATGATTGGTTTATGGAGACCTGTCTGTAGCGAGGCGCCTCCTACAGCACGCTGGCTGACTGCAGTGACGGCTCCCTACTAGGTGACACAAATGTGACTGATAAAGGTTGGGACTCACGGGTGAGGTGGCCTCTCTGGTTTCATTTCTTCTAGGTGAAGGCCAAGCGCGTGACGCCGCGGGGCCACGCGCGTGACGCCGGCGGGGCACCCCGCGTGACCCGCGCCGGGGCTGCCGGCGGGGCCACGCGCGTGACCCGCGCCGGCGGCTGGGGGTGGGGGTGGGGGTTGCGGGGCCACGCGCGTGACCCCGCGCCGACGCTGGGTGGGGGGGGGTTGCGGGGGGCCACGCGCGTGACCCCCGCGCCGACGCTGGCGGGTGGGGGGGTTGCGGGGCCACGCGCGTAAACCCCGCGCCGGACGCTGGCCCCTGGGGGTGGGGGGGGGTGCGGCCACATCGCGGAGACCCCCCCCCCCGACGCTGGGGGGGGGGGGAGGGGAGGGGTGGGGCCACAACGCGTGACCCCCCCCCGGGCGCTGGGGGGGGGGGGGGGGTGGGGCCACGCACGTGACCCCCGCCGACGCTGGACGACACACATGACCCGCTAATGGGGGGTGGGTGAGTTGGGGGGGGGGGGGGGGGGGGGGGGGGGGGGGGGGGGGGGGGGGGGGGGGGGGGCCCCCCCCCCCCCCCCCCCCCCCCCCCCCCCCCCCCCCCCCCCCCCCCCCCCCCCCCGCCCAAAACATCCCCGCAATGGGGGGGTTTTGGCATTAGTTAGAGATTATGTATTTTGTGGGGAATGTTTGAAGTCTTCTATTTCTCGGGTTGATTGCTGTTACCGGTTATTGGAGTTGGTTTTGTGGGGTAATTGGACGAGTTTAGCTCCTTTCCAGCTTCAGTTTCCATGTTGCCGAATGGATTAGTTCTATCCAAGATTCTAGTTGTTTTTAATGTGTATGAATTGAGATGTTGATTTAATTAGTGAGGAGTCGATGTGTTTCATGATGGAATGGGTATGGTTTGTTATGGTTCTTAGTATGACTGATTAATTAGTTTTGTCTTTATTGAACTTCTAACCAATCGTTCTTTAGGGTTTTATTAATTGATAACTCTTGGAATTAGTAATGGAGCTTGTTTTTTGGAATGAGTATTCGATCCTTTGTTCATAGATATGGTCTGTTAGTAATGTTGGTTGCTTGAAAGAATAGTTGTTTCTTTGGTTTCTAGTAAAGAATATTATAGCATTTTGTTTTCTTATTCAAACAGTTTATTAAAAGTCATCAAACACAATCAATGTGCAGCGCATACAGCAAGATCAATGTGCAGCGCATACAGCAAGATCAATGTGCAGCGCATACAGCAAGATCAATGTGCAGCGCATACAGCAAGTTCAATGTGCAGCGCATGCTGCAAGATCAATGTGCAGCGCCTACAGCAAGATCAATGTGCAGCGCATACAGCAAGATCAATGTGCAGCGCATACAGCAAGATCAATGTGCAGCGCATACAGCAAGATCAATGTGCAGCGCATACAGCAAGATCAATGTGCAGCGCATACAGCAAGATCAAATATAACTACAGAGATCACACATATACATCAGATGTTACATAAAAGCAAACATACAGCAGCCCCAGAAGGAGACAACACACTTATTAACCCCTTGCTTAAATAACACAAAATGTGAAACATGCTAAGCTGACAGCATGATAAAGCCAATGGTAACGAAAGTGCTGGCGACTGTACAGAAATCTACAGAAAACAGAGAAACATTGGTTTAAACCCAAAAAGAGAACAGGAACAACAGCTAAGCTCAAGAAAAGAGAAACGGCTGGGAGCACCCCAGGGAGGACCTCAATACACACTGAAGCCACCAAATGTCACAAAGACCCATATACACCACAGCGGGGACCTCAATACACACTGAAGCCACCAAATGTCACCAAGACCCAGAGACACCCCAGCGGGGACCTCAATACACACTGAAGCCACCAAATGTCGCCAAGACCCAGAGACACCCCAGGGAGGACCTCAATACACACTGAAGCCACCAAATGTCGCCAAGACCCAGAGACACCGGGGACGGCTAAACAGTACCAGAGAGAAAAGACTCGGGGAGAGAGGCCGGCGATAACTACACCTTCCGTGATAGGAGGACAATTCCGGGTAAGCCGTAAATTGGAGCCAGCCCCTCCAAGTTTGACCAATAGCTGCTGGTCTTCCGCTTGTATCTCCTCCAACCTCTGTATGACAAAGACTTCCCTAAACCAGTCGCTGATAGATGAGATAGCTGCAGATCGCCACAAACGCGGTATCAGGGACTTGGCAGCAATCAGCATCAAGACGATCAGGCTACCTCTAAGAATGTGAGTCGGCAAGGGGATCGCAGGTAATAACAGAGCTTTCGAGTCGTTCGGCAAGGTAGTGCCAGTGATTATCTTAACAAGGTCAATGACCTTTGTCCAGAAAGACTGGAGAGCTGAGCACTCCCACCAAATATGGAGCATAGTCCCAGGTGCCGAGTCACATCTCCAACAGCTACTCGCGACTGAAGGATATATGCTATGGAGAAGCTGAGGAACCCGATACCACCGCGAGATAACTTTAAAATTTAGTTCTTGCAATTTGCAAGACATCAGGGATTTAAGATAATGTGTACGACCGGGTCAAAGCCTCTTCCAACATGGATCTCCCGAGCTCCCTACTCCAACCATCACAATACCCGGGGGTAAAATGAAACATCTCGCAAAGGATCAAGTTATAAATATGAGAGATGTGTGCCGACAGAGCTTGAGCAATACACAAGGACTCGAACTGAGTCAATGCTCTGTGAAAGTTACAGAAAGATTTGTGTGCCCCATAATAATGATGGATCCTCAAGTAATTAAACCATAAGTGGAAGGGGGAGCCCAGGAGATGCTCAACTTCTAAGAAAGGCCCCAAGCCTGAAGCTGAGAAAATCTTGGAAAACCAGGAGCCTCTCCAAACCAGACTGGTGATTTTCACTGGGAAGGGCCATCTCAGGATTGCCACTAATCAGGGTCAACGGCCCACCCCATCTAAAGAGCCAGACCATAGGAACGCCAGGTAAGTAAGGTGACTCATGCAACATAGGGAAGGTTGTCAACCCAGTCCTTCCGCCCCCCAAAGAACCTAAGCCAGGGCAACGAGGAGAGGGGCAAATCAAGCATCAATTCCTCAAGTCTTAGCCACAGCTTGAACTCCTGTAGCAGACACCAATTAACCAGTCTAGTCACAGTGGCTGCCACATAACATGTCTTGAGATCCGGTAAGGCTAAGCCCCCTTCCAATTTCGGCCTCCCCAAAACACTCCTGGCTATTCTAGGGCGACGTCCAGACCAAATGAACTTCCCAAAGCACAAAGATTTGACAAAATGAGCGGGGGAGAAAAATGGGGAAATACATAGAACAGCCTGGGGAGAACATTCATCTTCAGAATATTAATTCTCTCCAGCCTGCGAAAATACTCTGTCCCAGCATGCATTTTGTTTTCATATAGGATGTTTAATAGTTAGAACTTGTTGTGCTTTTGGTTTTAAAAATTGATAGGTCTTTTGGTTTCATTATGAATGGTTGTTTTCAGGATGGTGATCGTTTGTTGAACCAGTTTGGAAGTTGCTTTTAATCATTTTTCTCGTGGCTCGTCCTCAGGCTCTCTCTTACTCGGGCTCCATCTCTTTCTCTTGCGCGGGCTCCATCTCAGGCTCCCTCTCTCTCTCTCTTTCTCAGGCTCCCTCTCTCTCTCTCTTTCTCAGGCTCCCTCTCTCTCTCTCTTTCTCAGGCTCCCTCTCTCTCTCTCTTTCTCAGGCTCCCTCTCTCTCTCTTGCGCGGGCTCCATCTCAGGCTCTCTTACTCGGACTCCGTCTCTTAGGTGAAAAAACAAACAATACAAATTGAATACTTACTTTCAAAGAAACAAAGCAAAATTAAATTCGGAGCTGAATAAACAACTTCTCATGTTTAATAAATAAACCAGACATTTAGCTTCATTACATCATAAGCACTCTTGCATCATATCCATTCCCTAAACACAGCAAGTTAGGTACCAGACAAGTTCACATCTACACAAGAAACATTTAATAAAAACTAAACCACTTACTATAATAACTCCACAATAAAAACTTAACTACATATTCATTACAAATCTTAGAAAACGTAGAACATGATAAACTAATTTGTTTAAGTAATTAGCTTTGGTTATCCATAAAAACATTAAGATCATTTAACAAATTTGATCACTACTCAAACTACAAAGATATCAATCACATTACTACATCCAGACATTGATATTTTAGCAATATTACATTATAAACACGGAACAAATTCTACATCTCAACACATCACCTTCAAGAGACTAAAACAAAGATTTCCACCACCCATAAAACAGCTTCACAAACAGTTTACACAGACTTGGAAAATCCATCTAAGGCTCCTCATAACAGATCCAAATAATTAGCACATAACTTACAAAGAGAATCGACACTAAACATACAACATTTATCAGAGATAACAGCGCAAAATCTCTCAACCACTCAGAACCAGCGCAAACAAAACGGCATGTTAGGCATAGCAAACATTCATAACCTCACTAATTGGTTCTAGCCATCTTAGGGACACACATCACACCCTAAGACATAGGCAAAAACCACTCGCAACACAGAATATAAACTCAACATACAAACACTCGAAACAAAAAGACATTACATCTAAAGAAACACCGGATTCAACACAGAACTCATTACATCACCCACAACATCTCACACTAGGACTCAAAGCCAAGAACAACTTCTACTAACTATTCCATATAACATCAAAGCTGAAACATCATCCTCACACCCACTGAGACTCTCCGTGTTTAAGGAGGTTTCCAAACATTTACTCTCTCATAGTCTCACCCAGTTTAACTTTTACAGAGCTTCCCCTCTGTAAAAGGGGACAAAACCACCACTACTACCCCCCCCCCCCCCTTTAACAAACCATTACAAATATAAACCCACAACAAACATCTCCACCATGGAATCACTATCACAGCCTACACTAAAACAACTGCATTATATAAAAATCCCCACAACTAACAGACCACACCCACCAGATACACAATACAGTACCCAACCCTACAAAACACCAAGACACTAGTACTGACAATCCAAACCCAGCAGTGGAAGAAAAGACACAAATGTCAAGTTTCACATCAATATCAATCAATACTCTTTCACATATCAAACTAGTAATAAGAAACTAGCACAAGTCTGCACACAACAACATTTAACAGATTTGGCAACAGAAATAAAGTAAAACCTTGACTTCACATGATTTTACTAAGAAGACACCATTTTACACTCAACTTTACAACAAACACCACTTTAAAAACCAAAACTAACTCGTTGACAAAACCAAACCAGCGCAAAGAGAACTTTTCTAAATCCTAACAAGAATCACAGTGTACACTTCAAAAAACAAATAAAAAATGTAAAACTACTAAAATTCACATTCACACTTACAGCCCGTAACACCAACTAATCTGGCCAAACCTTCACAATCAAAACGAGACTACTAAGTGTAACATAAGAGATACACACCATACACCCAGAAAAGTTACTAGGCAAACACTTACCATTCACAAAAATACACCCACAAAACTCAATAACCAGTCACTTAAGGTTCACCCACACAGTACAGGAGGAAAAAATTTCCTTCCCTTAGATGTGGAATTGATAGCAAGAGACACTAAAATCATGACCACATTATACCGAAAACCCACCAGTGGTAACACTATATTATATATAAAAGAAAAGGAGAAACAAAGAGGCGCACAATAGTGAAATACGTTTTAGCAATGAGAATATATATAAATATATTACAAGATATCTCAACCTCTATTAGTTGTGCTATAGGGTCCGATGCTAAACTATCGTTAAGTTATGAGGTCTCCGATGGAGCTGACACGATACGGCAGCCTGGCGTCCTAAAAACCCACGTGGAGATCCCTTTCGTGGTTAGTATATGGTTAGTATATAGGTGCAGTAGTATAAGGGTTTAAGGACTATTTAATATCCAAATGTCTCATGACATGGATTTTTATGTCTCCTTTTAATAAATTTTAATATGTAATATTATCCACTTCTTGGCACCCATTGCATACGAGCGCCGTGGTCCTATTTTTTTCTGCACCTAACACTATATTACGTGCAGACAGTTGTCATCCAATACACACAAAGTATGCAATACCACTGGGGGAATACAGTAGAGCACGGAGAGCATGCACGGAAAAAGCAGAGTATAACAAACAGATACAAATCATACACCGTAGACTGGAAAAAAGAGGTTATACAAATAAGACAATGCCAGAAGCCAAAAAGAAAATGCAAGGGAAGACACAGGAAAACCTGTTTAAGGAAAAAACAAAAAACACAACGACAAAAAAATAAGGAATTGTTTTCTCAACAAAATATAGCCAGGAATTTAATGATATTAAAAAGATATTTTATAAAAACTTAAATATATTAAGAGAAGATCCCATACTGGCAAATATTATAGATGAGGGAGTCCATATGGTAGCTAAAAGGAGCAAAACCATAGCAGATGAGGTGATGAGAAGCAAATTTACAGATAAGAAACAAACAGAAACCTGCATGAATTTAAAAGGCTTCTTCCCATGCAACAAAAAAAAGATGCAACGTATGCATACTGAGCATTAAAAAGGAAAGTTTTATGGGACCAAACAAAATCAAAACATACAAAATAAAAGTTTAGAAATTGGGACACAAATCACCTTATTTATGTAGTACAATGCATAGCCTGTAATATTCTCTATGTAGGAAGCACAATCCGAAAAGGAAAAACACGCATTGCAGAACATATAACCAATATAAAACAAGGGAAAAGCACTTACTCAGGGGTCACCAAACATTTCGTAGAATGCCATGAAAATTCATTTACAGATTTTCGTTGGTATGGAATAGAAAAGGTAGAATGCCCTGAAAATGGAAGTGACTGGCAGCACAATGTGCGTCTGCGCAAAGCTGCCTGGATATATGAACTAGAAACACGGTTCCCTTCGGGAATGAACTATAGGAACAATTTAGCTTCTATTTACTAATGTATTCTGATTCATATTCTCTTTTATAACATCACATTGTATATAATAAATGTAATTATTTCAATGTAATACCACAGTGTAGCTTTTAGCTCTGTTATTTTTATTTGAAGGGGAAATGACGTCGGAATGTGAGTACCGCCCCTTTTAGCTATTTAAGATTAAACAGAAAATGTAAGCATTACCGTGACCAAGGGCAATATGTGAATGCCCGAAACGCGTTGGTCGATCCCCTGTACCCCCTACATCCACGGATGGAAATAAAGGCATACATTTTTAAACACAGAAGAATCGCTGGTTCTAATCTTATTTTAACAAGGAACTAGTCACAATTAACACAGCTAAAAACAATTACACCAACACCTCAATGACTTGACCCCATTTGGAAACAAATAAAAACAAACCTAAAACACCAACTATCTACACATAACACAAGAACCAAACAAAAACTACCGAAAATAATTTTATTAACACCAACAACCATTTCTAACCACCATCTGCCAAAAAATAAAGGTCACACACCAAAAATAACTACCATTAGGACTACGAGATCCATCTTAACTACACTTAAAAACACAAACAAACACATACAAATAGGAAAGTCAACGAATGTCACTTATTTATAAAACACAAAATACACAACTAATCCATGCACAATTACACTAAATTAAGCATTAACACATTAAAAGCAACTAAAATCAATACATACTGAACATACAAAGAATATACCTGCAATTACATTTCAAGAAACACTTTATCTATATTCCATTAATTAATTTCTTGCCTTTGAATACAACAATTCAAGACTTTATTAAAATTTCACAAGCAAAATAAGAGAAGCTTTCAGCCTCTCGACACCAATCCAAACATACAACACAAACAAAACACTAGACCAGACTTAGGAGAATCAACTAGTTCATAGTCCTCTTCTGAACAAAGACAAGACAATCAACCGGCCAGGCCAAACACATTAGATATAGATCATGATAACAGATTCATTTTAATCACTATTTTAAGCTAATTTTACGAAGACTTTGAAGAAAATCACCACAAAGCCCATCACTCTCAACCACCAGAACAAAGACTTTTACAATAAACAAAACACCAAAGATTGAGGACGGCACCCAGATATTACCTCACATCTGCCCATCCCCTGGGTGAAAAAGATTACAAAATACCATTGTAGAACTCACTGAGGACACCATACAAACCTACTGAATATCCCGTCATACAAATTACACAACTACACTTAAACTCAAATTACACTACAACTCAACTAACACCAAATGTCATTGAGATATTTACAACCAATTTTCAAGCCCAAATCACATGAACGGTCTCATTTCCCACAGCTAGGTCGTACAACCACATCCGTTTCCACACAACGAATCAGCACCAAGACTGACACTGCAGCTTTCATACATTCTTGTTCAAAAGGAAAAACTAAGAGGCCACAAATCACATTTCAAATAAAAGTCACCAAAACTAAATATGGAAGTCAACACATCTTTAGATGCAGTTTACAAATCAACCAAAATATACCCACACGCAAAACAAATAGAAACATACCAAAGGAACACCATCTATAACACAACATCACTACTCATCAGTATGCACAACCACAGGCAGCACAGAGGGCAAACAGCTAGCACAAAACACAAACTATAGATATCTATACACAACCAAAATAACTAGAGAGAACACAAACACAACAGAAGGAACGGAAAATTTAACACCGCATGTAAAAACTTACTAATTACCAACACAACCAATACTAGATGTCAGGGAAAAACATCTACACAAAACAATTAACCAACCACAGAGAATACAATTAACAACCAAGGCAGACACTTCCATCAGCACTGCAATTGTGATAGTCACAAACAACCAGAAATACGAAAGCACAACTAAATCAAACACATAATGGATAAGGTCGCAACTACAAATTCTACTACTCCAAACAGCATTCCTGCTACACAAATCTACTCCGAAAACATTCAGCAGCCGATCCTCTGGACCTCACAATGAGAGCTCACTAGACCTGCAGACAGTACAGCATAAATACTCCACAGCAACAAGAGCTCAAAGCCAAAAAACAAACAGAAACGAGTATCAAGTCACCGAGACTTTACAACTACCGCCTGGTTGTCTGCCCATTCACACCTGCCTCCAAATAGACCAAATATCTCACACTACAATGCAAAACAGAAAGCCAAAGCTAACACCAAATACTGATGACCACAAATGGACCAGAAAATACTATCCCAGAAAAACGTTACTACTTAAACAATACCTAAATTGAAACATTAAAGCTTATACAAACAAATGTAACCTTCAATTCTGGCTATTACATGCACATATAGTATTACTATCCCACTCATAATTAAGTAGGAACTCACCATTTCCCATTGACGATGCAACCTTAATTGACAAACCAACATTCCCAACTGTTTAAACCATCCAAAAAACTAAAGAGATAACTTTCTAATAAAACAGGAACAAACACATAACATATCCACTGTCCCATTAAAACACTCAACTCCAATAACATTTACCACATGAAACTGGAGACCATCAAAATCCATCAGCACATCCTTGTAACAATCCTTATGTCCTTCAAAACTATCACGAGACTCAAAGGAAACCTCATTTCTCATCTGAACAAATCAAAACCACACACACAAATCTCCAAACATCAGAACATTCAGTAACACCGTCCCCACAACACACACTTCTCCACCCCAAACAAATGAGGAGCCATTACTCACAACTGCACCTCCCCCATCCATTAACAAAGGAAAAACCTCAGATTCCTGCTCAAATACTAAATCACTGCCAACATCTTCCTCACAAGTCAGAAATGACAAGCACCAACAAGAACCCAACCATCGTGTCCAATCAGCCAACAAAATAACCATGCATATCATATACACTCCCTCCATCACCACCAGCTCAACTACCGACTGAAGAACATGACTTCATTATCAACTATTTTCTACATTTACAACCGCACAATACAAAGCAACTAATATAATTGGTCTAAATAGAACGAGCTGACTAGCCTCAGAAGCCACACACCACTAACTACACAATATACACCATGTACAGTTATATCCTATTGCTTCCAGAGAAATAACTATCAGCACTTCTACAAAGTAGCAACATCATTAAGGCATTTCACGAGCCTTTATTATGTCTGACTCCTACATCAACCCAGACAATACTAAAACATACTTACATTACCACACTCACTTTACTACAACAAGATACACACCGCCGGAGCAACAATAGACATACACAAGCCAACAACAAAATACACGCATGCCCACCGCCGGAGCAACCGCATGCCCGCCGCCGGAGCAACAATAGACACACACAAGCCAACAACAACTAACAATACACGCATGCCCGCCGCCGGAGCAACAATAGACACACACAAGCCAACAACAACACCCGCATGCACGCCGCCGGAGCAACCGCATGCACGCCGCCAGAGCAACCGCATGCACGCCGCCAGAGCAACCGCATGCACGCCGCCAGAGCAACCGCATGCCCCCGCCAAGAGCAAACCGCATGCACGCCGCCGGAGCAACCGCATGCACGCCGCCAGAGCAACCGCATGCACGCCGCCAGAGCAACCGCATGCACGCCGCCAGAGCAACAATAGACATACACAAGCCAACAAGAACTAACAATACACGCATGCCCGCCGCCGGAGCAACCGCATGCACACTGCTGGAGCAACAATAGACACGCATGCCCTCCGCCTGAGCACACGCATGCCCGCCGCCGGAGCAACCGCATGCCCGCCGCCGGAGCAACAATAGACATACACAAGCCAACAACAACTAACGAAATACACGCATGCCCGCCACCGGAGCAACCGCATGCCCGCCGCCAGAGCAACACTAAGTTTGTACAATGGGAATAGAGGAATAGCTGCCTCCTCACATTTAGACACTCAAACAATTCACAAATTGCACAAACACTACTAATTAACTCACAAATACACTCACTGAAATAGGAATATCTCAAAACATACATTCCTGTTACAACCCACCGGCAGTGAGAATCCCATTGAATATTGGAAGGTGCCCAAAACAACTGAGATCACTAAAGTCAACTAAAAACATAATAGATTAACAAATATGACAAAGAGGAGGAATGATTAATCAAGGACTAAACAAACGTGGATTATTTCATTACTTTCTAATGTCCTACTAACATTACACCAATTCAGGACTCACATAACCAATCCAAGCAAAAACCACTCCACTCCCCACTACATCCTGGCACCGACGTCAGCTAACAAGTACACAAAAAACATTAGCCTCACTACATCAATAAACTATAGGCGAAGCCTCCCACTCTCAGGCCACTGCAGTTAATAAATCCTAAATAAGTCACTGAATCACATCACTAGTAAAGAAGCCACCAAACACTGACCACAAATACAAGCAAACACTCCTTACAAACCAGAGATAACCCACCACATGCTACTGCAGCTAAGCCTCTATTACAACCCATGTGGATTGGACACTAATCTCTTAGATAACTAAATGCTAAAAAAGGTCAACAACACTCAAAATTCTATGTTCACACAATCAGAACAACAAGTGCTAAACACCACATTGCCAGCCCCTCAACCACACAAACCATCACCTGCATACAATGACCAAATCCACCCAGTATATAACCCAGAAGATTCCCACTCACCACCCCCACAACACAACTACACAAACTCTATCCAAAAATTACTATACTCAGAAGACACTTTAATAAGTTACAAGCATGCTTACACACATTCAACTCCATCACGAGCCAAACTGACCGTCAATAACACAGCAGAAACTACACACATTCCAAGACACTAAAAATACACATGAAACCATTCAAAAATAACTATAAAAAAGAAAAAAAAACACAACAATTACATTTATAAACCACCAACACATTTACCACCACTTTACAAAGTCAAGCCGATACCTACTAAAAACACAATACAAGTAATAACATAACACAAACCGGAAAGGCCCTGCTCATGAGAACAGAAAATAGATTCAGATGTAGGGATGAAACCAACAGTGAAAAGTACAAGGTTTACTATGGTCCAAACATGTTTAATAAATAGGAGGCGGCTTAATGTAAAAAGAAATAACCCGACCCCCCTGACAGGACATCTAGATAGAGATAAGTGCCCGCGTGTAGGGAGTGACAGATGTGGGCTATAGCACTTAGAGATCTTAGTAGGCCAAACTGAGAAGATGTGTCCTCAGGACCCACTTACAACTATCACAATTAAACATTCCAGATAACCGAGGCCACACATCTACATCTAGCAAAATCAGGTGAGAGACAAATGATTGAGTGTAACCGGATACAAACAGCGCGGTCAGATGGGAGACACCAAGGATGGGAGGTCGGGAGCGCAGCACTTTGAAGAGAACGGGTCAGGTGGTAGACAGACGAGGGAGTAGGGGACAGCATTGTGGAAAGCTTTAGAGGCGAGAGTGAGGAGTTTATACTAGATCCAGTACCGAATGGCCAACCCATACAGTGACTGACACAGGGTAGAAGCATCAGTATAGCAGCATGAAAAAACAGAAGCCTTCCTGCACCACATTGCAGCAGGGAGAGCAATTAGCAAAGAGTTACTGGAATCAAGACAGGAAAGATTAAGAACCACCAGGAGAAGTGGCAAACTAACCAACTCTAGAAATGTCATGGAGGTGCAGGGCATAAGACAACCAAACCATTGGATATATATGGTCAAGGTCAGATCAGAAGCTATGCAAACCCCAACACAGCAGCCTGACTTCCTATGAGAAAAAAGTGATAACACATACTGATACAGAAATAGCAGCAGGAGGGGGGGGGGGGGTTACCAAATGGCAGAAAAGCACATTCAGTAGGAGTCCAGTTTGGGTTACAATGAGGAAAAACATTGAATCAGACACAGCAGACAGAAAGTCGGAGCAGTTATGTCATAAACTAATGTCATAGGGGGAAGTGTATAATTGGATTTCAGCAACATCGAGATAATACTGGAAACCAAGTCTTTGAATGTCTTGGCCAATCACAGCTATGTACGATAAAGAAAAGGAACAATAGATAATCCCTGAAGAACTTCACCATCAGATAGAAAAGAAGAGGTAAAGCACCAAAAAGCAACACGAAAGCAGCAAGCAGAGCGGTAGCAAGAGAACAAAAAGAGCGGTGTCCTGGAGGCCAATAGCACCGAGCAGGCTGAGGACAAGGTGGTGATCAGTGTCAAATGCTGCAGGGAGATCCAGGAGAAGCAGCAACAAGTAGTTACCTGGAAAATTTTTAATTTTTTTCCCACATTCAAAAAACATAATTTGATTCAAGAAAATGAAGTATTACAAATAGTAGCACAAAGTTACATAACAGATGTGCGGATTTCCACACCAGTAATGCAAGTATCATAAATGTACATATCCAAACCAAGACATATAATCAAATCAGAATAATGAACTCAACAAGTTGCGTTAACTTCTCATTATGAGCTAACGTATTGCGCAATGCTGTACTAACACCAAATCCCACAACTAGAGTACAATAAATGACTACAGGTACATGGACAAATATCAATACACAGGACACGAAGACCATACAGGCAACAAAAGGGAAGGGAATAAGGGGAGCAAGGAGGAAATACAAGGACTACCCCATGCCCTGAGCCAGGTCCATGACAGTCCTGCTAGGCCACACATGGTTCCCCCTCTCTCCAGTGTCCTCTAAATCTGGGAACGAACCCCCAGACAAGACCCATCCAATCAGATCATGAAAAATGCGGCCTCAACTAGCGATGGAGAGATGTAACTGAGAGGTCTTAAAGGTGGTCCAGTGAAACCAGGTGCGCTGGCACCTGAGCAATTGGTCATCACTATGAGAAATCAGCTCCTCCATTCTTTGCATGGAATCAATCTCTGCGTACCATCCCGCGATCGAGGGGGGCGTGGGAGATTTCCACTTTCATGGAATAATAGACAGCAGCCTGTAACCAGTAACGGAGGAGGGATTTCTGGAACCTATTTATAGGCATGTCAAACATGTAAAGCAGCAGAGCCTCTGGGGTATCAGGGACTGCTATTCCTGTTAATTCCTTGATCACTAGTATAAACTGCAGACCAGAATCCCCCAAGCTGGGGACAGCCCCACCAAATATGGGTCACGGTGCCCACTCCGCTCCCACATCTCCAACACCGGTCCAATACCAACGGGTACCATTTGTGAAAAACAGCAGGCTCCCTGTACCACCTGGAAAGTACTTTATAACATGTTTCTTGATACTTAGAAGCCATCATAGCCTTATGGGTCAGCTGAAAGCATCTATGCCATTGGAGATCAGAGAAGGAGAGTCCCAACTCGCCTTCCCAGGTACTACAGTAAGACGGGCGCTGGGATGAAGGAGCGGAGAGTAGCAACCTGTACACAATGGAGAGAGCATGGCCTGGGCTAGAAGATACTAAAATAAGCCTCTGGAAATCTGTCGGCAGCCTGGTCAGGTCCAATTTTGATTTCATTTTGTCAAACAAATGAGAGCTGGATATATTGAAAAAAAAGCTCCTGCAGGAATGTCATCCCCACCAAGAATGCTATGGCAAGATTTCTATCTGCCTGCCGCCACCATGACATGTGAGAAGCGCTAGGAGGCGGCCTTCCTGCCCCCGAGGAAAGCGGCCGAAGACGCTCCAGGGGGAAACTCTGGGTGATCAGTGACCCTCACACATGGGCCCTCACGATCAATTAGATTAAAGGAGCGCCTCTGCGCATAGAGGGTAGCCCAAGTGTGCCTTGTACTAAAGGAAGACGAGAGCCGATGATTGAGCAAGGGAGTCCAGATCCAGGGGAGCACTGCCACCGACCAGGAACATAGATCCGCCGCTAGCCGCACCCTCTTATTCTGATCCAGGGCCAGCGCCAAAAAACGTGCATAGGCTGCAGCCAGATAGTATAGCCGACAGTCCAGGAGACCGGCCCCTCCCGCATCTTTAGATCTAGTCAACACATCATATGCAATTCTAGGTTTACGGGTGGACCAGACAAACAGAAAAACTGAGGTAGGGATGGTGATCGGGATTGTTTGAAAATATAACAATTTCGGAAGAACCAACATTTTAAGTGCATTTATTCTACCAAACCATGAAAGGTCTTTTTTAGACCAGGTGCCTAAATTCTTTGATGGTCTGATTAAGAAGAGGAATGAAATTATCTGCAAAAAATTTGGAAAGGTCTGCAGAAATACAGACACCAAGGTAAGATATGCCCCCTCTGAGCCAAGCAAAGGGAAAGCTCAGTGGAGAAGAGCATGCTCCGCAGAAGAGAGACCAACATTGAGCGCCTCCGATTTAGAGGAATTGATCTTTAAGTTAAACCAATTTCCAAATTGCGATATGACCGCCATCAAAGCTGGAAGTGAAATATGCGGATTTGAAATATATACCAATAGGTCGTCCGCAAACGCGGAGCATTTGTGTTCTTGCGCTCCAATAGTGATCCCCTTAATGTCGGGGTTAGCTCTAATGGAAGGCAATAGGTTGTCCATGATCAATACATATAAAAGCAGGGAGAGGGGACAACCCTGCCACATTCCATTAAAAATGGGCAATGGCTCAGAGAGGAATCCATTAACCTTGACACGCGCCGATGGGGACAAATAAAGGGCAGCAATTTTGGAGAGAAGAACAGGACCCAAACCAATATGGGCCAATGTTTGATGAAGAGAAGGCCACGATAGCTTGTCGAAATCCTTCTCCGCATCAAGCGACAGGATCATCAAAGGAAGCTTGCGAGATTGCACATGGTGGATGATGTCCATCGTTTTGATCGTGTGGTCTCGTGCCTCCCTACCCGGAACAAAGCCAACCTGGTCAGGATGCACGAGAGAACCGAGCAGGGGGTTAAGCCGATTCGCTATTCATTTAGCATACATTTTAATATCAACATTTAAAAGCAATATGGGGCGGTAACTGCTACAAGCCTGTGGATCCTTTCCCGATTTGGGGATGACTGCGACGTGTGCCATAGTTGCCCGAGACGGAAAAGGATTCTCAGGCGAAACGTGACCCAGAAATGTAGCTGCGGAACAGTCATTAGACACTTTTACTAAACCAGTTAGTGTGGTGTAGGTGCAAAATACACATTGCAGAGGATCAAACAGACCGTTAATAGACAGAGAGCAGATTAGGCTAAAGACGACAAAACAGCCCAGAAGTTACAAAGATGAAGACCCGATTACAAACTACAGGATAATTACCACCACACGATTGGGCCACACTAACCTTTTTAGGTTATGATTGCAGAATTAAAGGAAGATAGAACAATCCCAATATGGAGAGACATAAGTTACAGATTGTAACAAGGGGAGAGAACAAAACTGCAAACATAGACTGAACGAGGTGGGAAGGAATGGGGTCACTAGAGCAGGTGGTGGGGCGAGCAGACAGGAGAAGCCTGGACACTTCTTCCTCTGTCGCCAGATCAAGAGCTGACAATACACTAGAGAACATGTTAAAAGGACATAGGGATAACTGGGGGACGCAAAAGATGTGTTACAAGATATTTACACTTTTCTTAAAAGTGAGTGGCCAAATCCGCAGCACTAAAGGCAATCACCAAAGCCTGACCATTAGTGCTTACAACCAAGTGGAAAATAGCAAACAGGAATCGGGTGTGGTTGTGTCATGTGGAGTTTAAGAAGATGAACTTCTTTTTGGATTGCTGCAATGAAGGGCACGGAGATAACTCCTGAGCAGGAGTTTGTATAGGAGAAAGTTTGAAGGTCACTTACACTTCCTCCACAAACTCTCTGCACACCTGCAACATTGCTGCAGGAAGAGACTGTGGGCCAAAGCTGCAGTCAACTGACTGTGGGGGGCGCTGAATGAGTAATAGATATGTCCAGGGTGGTCGGGAGAGTTTCAGGGTAACATGTAACAGCCAAATCACAACAGCAGAGGGAGATTGGAGCCAGTGAGGACTGTATGGTGTCTGGAGAATATTACTACAAGCAACATTTCAGAAGGTGTGAGGGGCAGATTGGTCAAGAAAAGGCAGAAAATTAGTGATAAGCAAGGAGATAAAGCAGAAGGAGGTTTAGGAAAGGTAGCATTTGAGGAAAGATAAGAAAAAAACATCCTAACATTCCCAGACTTGGGCTGCAAAAGACCATCAACTGCCTGGAGCAACAAGAAAATATTACAAGGAATCGAGACACAAAACCAGACATCGAGGGGGGATGTGAAAATCACCCAGAATCACTGTGCACATAATGGAGCCAAGCCACAAAATGAACACTAAAGCTAACATTGGCCCGGGGTCGAAACAACCACAACTGATGGAAAATGGTGAAAATAACCAAAGGGGAGGGAGGGGGAAGGGGGACCTCAAAAAAGGAGAAAGTGAAAGAGGAGGCAGTAAAGATGACCTGGTAAGTGCAGATACAAACATGCCAACTCCACCACCCATTATTATACAGTAACAACTGCCTTCAGAGTATTGAAAGGTCTTTGAATATATGCCTCATTTCCAGGGTTCCTCTTTGCATACCCCTCTTATGTTATCTGCAGCATAGAGGCAACTATGAGTGATTTGTAAACTCTTTATATAATCCAAAATCTTTACTTCAAACATTTCTTATAATACAGAAAATAAACACTTGGAAGTACTTAACACATACAGTCCATTCATCTTTGACTGTCCACCACCCAGCCTTGTTTCCAATCTGGGGGTGAAGTAGAGCCCACCAAAGGTCAAAGCAGCACGGAAAGTGGAGTCACACTGCTGGAGCAAGGCTTCGGGGATGGCCACCAGGTTGAAGACATTAAAAATAAACTCATCATTCACAGCAGTGAATTTGGTGCAGACAGATCCAGGATTCAATAGAGAAGACTTCAAACGGACCGGAAAAAAGACAGACAGCAAATAGCAAGCAGGTTAGCAAAACTTATAAGGAAGAGCAGGAGGGAGGGGGGGGGATAAGCAGAACAGGATGGGGGCCGTGGGTACAAAATAGGTCTTCTGCAACAAGAAGCAGGAGAATGAAGTGTGACAGCAATTGGTTCAGTGATTGATATGAACCACATTTGGCCAATAACGTAAGCTGGAAGTTTAGAATGATTGAAGAGAGAAAATATCTTGTGGAAAATGCACACATAGGAGATAGAAAGAGAAAGGAGCTGATAGGGATTACAGAGTCTGAAGACAAGGGGCTAAGATACAAGGCAAAGTACTTTAAGGAGAATATTCCTAGTGAACATAATAAGCTAGCTATAAAGAAGAGCAGCTCCTCGCATAAAGGCGAGCTGCCAAACTCCCTTACACTCACTTCTGGCTCATGTCGGCCATACCCGACCCTCTGTTAACTTGGAAAAAGACTTCAAAATACAGCACATGAAGTAAGGCCTAAAAACCATCCACCCGAGCTCGGCTATTTATAATAGGCTACGAAGAGTACAATTAGAGCATTACAGCGCTCAGGGGTCAGACATGGTGGGGGGAGGGGGGACTACAATGGACTCTATACGCAGCAAACACTTCAAGGCGAATATCTCAGATTTAAAAGTACAACAATAATCAAAGCAGAAAATAAAGACCGACCTGGCCAAAAATATCTAAACAAACAGCCACCATTTTAACAAAGCAGCAGCAATTATACGTATAATGATGGGGATTTACTGAGACACAGTTCTCCAGAAGCAAAAAACGTGTGAAATGAGCAGTGACAATTCTACAGATAATGCTGCTCACCAGAAAATACAGATCTGTGAGGAGATGGAGAAATACACACGCCCATCTAGCCATTACCAGACTCCAAAACCACCACTTAAAATGCAAGTGGAAATACAGATCAAACCCATACACTTATTTCAGGACTGGAGATTGCTCCATTACCAAACTCTAGATTAAACCTGAGCACCTGACGTGACCCACAAACCTGTCCCAAGCAAACAGACACAAACATTGATAAAGTTGAACATCAACCACTCACAGACGTTTGCAGAGGCCAGAAAAACGGCCAAAACACATTACAATAGACACTGACCTCAAACATGAAACAGAGAGGACATTCAGAACATTGCCTGCACTAGTCAGACATTGACCATTTAGACACATTTGTCCTGAAGTCCCATCTAAACCACAGGGGCACATTCCAAAAATCACACACCAAACTGAAAATACTTCATGACTACACAATGAACTCCTTAACCAGCAGGCACCGTCTTCTGCTGTCAGCTGGTGAGAATCGTTGGTCTACATCAATGTCTGGTGACCTCACTGCAGACAGCGCCCGGCGCCACAGCTGCACTTGGATCGGGCCTGTACTGCACAGCCCTGAGCATCCCCTGCAAGCACCAGCCAGCACGAGAAACCTGGACATCCCAGTACTTGAACCCTTGGATTGCAGCAGTGCATGACCACTGCAAAATCAAAGGGTTCCCCTGCTCTGTCAGGTGATCAGAACACCCGGTCCCCAAACAGAGCTCAGGAGACAGCTACACAGTCAGCCCAGGGGACCTAGAGTAGCCCCAGGGCTGTCTGTGTATGAAGCAAATAACAAGGATGCACTGTGTGCTGTCCTGATCACTGCCTGTGTCAAAGTTACACAGATTACAAAGTAGTACCATCCATTAATATGCTATTAGTAAGTGTTACAATACAAAATTGAACAATAAAACACTTTGCCCTTCATGGGATTACAACAAACCAAACATGCATACATTACACAGCAAATAAACATACATGCATTAGGTATCCACACGACCGTAATAACCTGTATAATTAAGCGAACAAGTTATTAAGTGTGACATGGACGCGGTGTAACAAACAAAACTTTGGCACTTATTTATAAGTTAATTTACAATATGACCCCATAAAGTAGAACTTGTCTCAAATCCAACAAGGCCTCAGACAAATGCATCAATGAAAAAAAAACAAGTTAAGGTGCTTTCACACGGTGCGTTTTTGATGCGTTTTTTTAATGCATTTTTTGTGCAACAATGTATATCATTAATTTCTGTGCCTTCCTGCACTAAAAACGCATCCAAAAACTCACCATGTTTAAGCACCCTTACAACTGTGGAAATGCAACGAGGCAAAAACACAAAACTTCTGTTCATTAACTACTCGTCAGGTGTTCAGCTTAAAAGCTTCACAATCCTGGAGTCTGCTGATATGATCCAAATAAACAGGGCTAATAGACTAATCATTCCAAACACTGAACTTCCCGACCCCTGAGGTAAAACACAGGTAAATGCAAGAGCGGGATTGATGAACACAACCAAACCACGACACAAGCTAAACTTACACAAAGGAGGACAGCAGCTGGAGACAACCAAACACAACAAACACCAAAATCACTATTACACACATTCATGCCCAGATCCATTATAACCATCTGCAAAACAAAATAGGCCACACATCACATACACCACACAAGATGAGTTACCAGGATGTGTGGACATCAGCCCCACTCCACTAGAAACCTGGGAGCTAAAAGCTAGGAACATGCCATGACTCAACCAACAAATAATCACCATGAAATACAATACATGTCATCACACATTCAAGAAATATGCTCCATCAACTAGAAATCGACTTCTAGTAGTGTCCTCAATCAACAAAATAGCGACTCACAAAAAAACTAAGTCAAACCTTTTACACTAAAAACTAGATACAAATTATATGTCACCTCGCAACCGAACCAACAAATCAACCACCAAGAACTACAAGCTATGGGCTGGTGCCTGAACACAACACCATCCACACAAACACCCCAACAACCAGCTGCACGACAAGCCGCAATTAACCCCTGGGAACATACCGTCACCACTGCAAAAACACAACCATCTCAGTATATTTGGAGGCCATTGTTGCTACACTTTAAAGTAAAAACAAACAAACTCACTACAACAGTAAGAAAACATTGACAAACTAAACAAAAAGTATCCCCCACCTATATCCAAAATACAATCTACTACTCCAGATGATAACGCCAACAACTATTCAAGAGTAACAAACATGACTCCGGAAACTTTGCAATACAAATGACCTACTTGCATCTCAAAAGCCCCGAAATCTGCATCCCCAAAGTTAAATACCCCACCACCCAGAAACAACCGGTCATGCACACACACCATCAATTCACAGCCACATACTAAAATGTTACACACTAGGACGGAAAAATATATTAGCTAGCTTTCACACAGTGCATCTTTCAGGCACTACAACATTTATTGCCATTCCAGAGGAAAAAAAACACAATACCACAAACCTAGGACAGCACTATTATTCATTGATCCACTATTTCAACAAACACATTAACCAGATTTGCAAACACAAAAACTAAACTTAAAGGGGTTGTCTCGCTACAATGATTGGGCTTTAATTTAAAGATCTTTAAAAAACAAGCAGCTTTGCAATATATGTTCATTACAAATGTCCTACTGATTTTGAGTTATCCCTGTTAGTATTACTACATCAGCTCCTCAAATCTCTATAGTAGCTGACCTGTTGATCCTTATCTTACTGGCTGTCAGGTCTGAATGACTCATCACCTTTGAAGACAGGTAGGAGCAGAGAGCCCCTCCCGCACAGAATGCTTCTGTAGTGGAAGGAGGGGGAGGAGGACTCTGGCGTCTGTGTCCTGGATTAACCCTGTGTGTCCCTGCTTCCTCCTGCTCTCTACACAGATAGATGTGACAGCAGTGACCCTGTCTGTTACTATAATCATGATGTGTCTTTGGAACTGTGACTATACTAATACTATACAGATCAGGGGGCATGTGAATACTTTATGTTCTCCTGTATTAGTGAGACATCCTGAGTATAGTAACACTTCCCTTGTTGTTGCTGGAGATGTGGAGACTTGTAAGCTAAGCAGGGGATATAGGAACACATGCATCCCCTCTGCTCTATTAGCATACACAGCAGCTTCACAGACCTCTCTACACTCATAGATCAGCCCTCTCCTGTAACAGACCTAGGCAGGCACACACAGGGTGAACTCTGAGAGCAAACCCCCTCCCCCCTCCCCCTGTATAGAAGTTACTTAGCTGCCTGTGTGCTGATGGGAGGGGGGAGAGGGAGCAGAAGAGACAGACCAAGAAACACGCCCCTCAGTTCAACTTACCAGGGACACTGACAGGCTGAAAGCTCGTAATGAGACAACTCCTTTAAGGATAAAAACAGATTACATTAGTCAAACAAGTCAAAACACCTTACACAAGCAATTCACTTGACCCCTACATACATTGCTAAAGTCACAAACTCTAGAAATTTAGCTCCAAATCACAGTATTAATACAATAGAAAAAACAAAACATAAAAATACCACACTAATAAATGCTACCCCCAAGCTCAAAAGGAAAACTCATTCAAAAGACTCCATTCCACAATAGGGGGAATCTCCCCAACAGCACATGCACAACCATCACCATTTACTAAACACAAGCTCCATGATTAAACTGCATCATACTGCGTGCCAGACCGTCAGAGGGCAAATAGCTGACGGACACTTACAGGACGGCAGAACACGCGCACCAACAAACTCACCGCAGACATTTACATTACAACTAACCATACTTTAGGGTTACAACATTGACTTGCAAAACCCCACTACTTCACCCTCATGTCCAAGAAGGCCAGCAGAATGGACAAGCTAAAGAAGCATTAAAAAACTACTTGGTTGAATACAACAAACTCACACATTTGCAAAGAATAATTTGTCAGGGTCAAACACATCGCTAAACAAAAGAAAAAGAGTCCAAACAAAAAAAAGAACCAACATTCACACACATCAGATTGAAACAAATATACCCAATATAAAAGCCGGGACTCACCACTTCCAAAATACAGACAAGGTATGAATCACTCAACAGCACTCTCTGCACCAAGTGTCCACACAATTCCATGAAACTTCCACAAAATTGCACAATCCAATATCCACAGCCGCCCGATACCCAGACTGGGAAACAACAAAAAATAGCAAGATGCACAACAGGAACCAAACCAAATCCTCAAAACCACAGGCACTAAAGCTCACCTGGAAACCCCAGACACTCTGTAAACCGAAAACTACTTCTAACTAAAACGTAGCCCATTCATGCAATGCAGGAGTGCGGTGCAATACACTACATACAACCATTTATAATCAAACTAAGTTCACAAAATCAAAATCACAATGAATCATAAAAACACAACAGAAAAATGAAGGCGGAGTTCCCTCTTGCCCCCCCACCCCCCAAACCCAACACATTTATTTGGCCATTACAAACATAAAACCAGTGGTATTTCTACAATTACACAGAACTATTTTAACTCCAGTTTTAACAGATTAATAAAATACACACTGTCAATACTAGAAAGTAACTAAGACCATCTGAACATTAACAAAAACATCCAGGAGACCAACTAGATACAAGGACAAATAAACTACAACATAACTAATACCACTAGACAACAACATCAAGAATAAATAACCAAACTCTTATCACCTCAATAATCTAGACACCATTACACTCGAGCTACAAATAAACCATTAGGCTCTGTCTACACTGCACAGCAATACGCCCATTTTTACTGCATTTTTCTTTTGCAACAGACACTGGAAAAACAACTGAAATCATCTTCCATAGACTCTAATGTAAAAAACTGTCCCACTGGCTACACTCAGCTTTTTTCTGCTCTTATTTTTTTTGCACTAGTCCTCTTTTGCAACAAGCTCTAAAAAACGCCAGAACCGGGCACAAAATTGACTACAGGAAACGATGCAAAGCACCGAGCATCTTTGGGCGCGCTTTCACAGCATTTTTTGGCTACCATTTTTCACAAAAATACACTCCCAGAAGACCCAGGTCACACCTATATTGGGTATTCCTAAAGGTTATACCAGAACCCATTTGTATACAAGTGTCCAATGTGTCCTATTCCTACCCTTTGTAATTAAATTATCATGCTTTCATCACCAACAATTTTTGCCTAATTCAGAGACTTGTGTCAAAATCACATTTTAACGGATTTTTGGAACACAACCCTTTTTATGCTGTATTTTGGGGCTAACATCCCTTTCTTCACCTATTTGGGAGCTAATACAGTTCCCTCACTTCAAACAATATATTTTTACACATTTTACAAAAAAAACACCCCATTTTTAACAGATTTGGATCCAAAAATTATTTTAAAAACCTCTTTGAGCGCCAATAACATTATCTTGCTTCTGACGCCAAACATATGGTTTGTTTAGGGCTTTGTGCACAATAATAAATTTCATACATTTGGCCACTACTACACTTTTCTTTACATACTTTGGCCCTAATAAAAGTTCTCACATCTCATACCAAATAAAAAAAAAAAAATTACAGATTTTTGCAAAAACAATTTATTCAGGGAATTTGCCACTAAAATACTGGTCAGAACTTTCTTACCACAAAATTAATTTCATTCTTTTACTGCAAAAATCCAAACACAGATTCTTGCGCAAAAGTGTAAAAACGATTCTTTGCAGCAAAGCAAAAAGAATTTTAGTAGCATAAAATTAAACAAAATATATATAAATTGGGCCTAAAACATCCATTACAAAAGAACACTATAGGGCCAAAACCCATACAAAAGTGTCCCTTGACTAACAAACGCTAAATAACTTTATTAGCAATAAATAGTTTAAACAAAACAAATAATTTAGCCACGCTAACATACGTTAAAATGCAGATCCTAGCACCAAAATCCGTAAAGAAAGAGGACTTTAGGGCAAACATCCATAAAAACACAGATTTTAACTCCCAAATAAAAAATTACTTGAGTAGCACAAATATCCAGCACACAGAAAAAGGTATCAACAAAAGCAACCCCTCCCCCCCCAAAAAAAAATAAGCCCACAATCAAAAACCAACATTTGGCAAAACACACACAACATAATGTTATTAGCGCTAAAATCCAATAAACGACTACTACATGACATAAATGCTGTTACGTGCTTTACAGTCACTTTGGGAGGGCAGAGTTACATCCAATGGCTTCATTTAGGCATACATTAAAAAACAAGGAAAAAAAAACACAAATCCAAGCACTAAACAACCATCTTTTAAGCTGCTTTGGACATGCAGAGGACAAACAAAAGAAAAGTTTCATTTACATTTGGGAAATTCATTTAACAAGTGTTTTGGGTCCACTCCAGTGTAGACAGAGCCTTAAACCTAAATGACCATCAGCACCGATCTCACCCTCTAAGAAACCTCAAAACAACTATTTAGCTACAACCCCAATACATTCAATTACATCCCAGCTAAAGCTTTGCCTTCACTAAACAGCCACTCTGCCGGAATAAAACCCACTGCCCCCCCCTATAGCTAGGTCACATAAACACGCATATAAGGAGCCCACCCAAACACAGCGGACATAACCAGCCACCCTGTACAGCAACTAACACTATGTATACAGACAAACACACAACGGTAATACACACCCTGCCACCCACCCTAAGTTACAAAACCCCAATCACTTTACTTCTAAGAACATAGTGGGGGGGATCAATACCCCGCAGAACACACTAGATGCGCATTACTAGGAAGTAAATAAGCTAAACAACTGCTAGAGAACTACAAGGACCACCACCCCCCCCCCCCCCTTAGGGAAAAACAAATAAAACCAGCATTTCCAAAACACGCAATATAAGAATGAAAGAGGGGAAGGAAACGTACTCCATCCACCGCACATCCCCTCCTGCGCAAAAAAAACAGAGGCCCCCAAACCCACACCGCCCAAATGTGCTGGCAGGACACCCCTCCCCCTCCAGAGGAAGGCAGCAGCAGCAAACAGCTAAACCCACCTGCTGCCCCAAACTCCAGCACCGCTCCCAAATACTGCTGCGCTCAGGACACCCCTCCCCCTCCAGAGGAAGGCAGCAGCAGCAAACAGCTAAACCCACCTGCTGCCCCAAACTCCAGCACCGCTCCCAAATGCTGCTGCGCTCAGGACACCCCTCCCCCTCCAGAGCCTGGAAGAAGGCAGCAGCAGCAAACAGCTAAACCCACCTGCTGCCCCAAAATCCAGCACCGCTCCCAAATACTGCTGCGCTCAGGACACCCCCCCCCCCCTCCCGAGGGAAGGGACAGCATCAAACATCTAAACCCACCTGCTGCCCCAAACTCCAGCACCGCTCCCAAATACTGCTGCGCTCAGGACACCCCTCCCCCTCCAGAGCCTGGAAGAAGGCAGCAGCAGCAAACAACCCAAAAACCCCCCTGCTGCCCCCCAAAAAAAAGCAACGCTCCCAAATGTGCTGCACTCGGACCCCCTCCCCCTCCGAGGAAGGGAGCAAAAAAGCTAAACCCCCCTGCTGCCCCAAACTCCAGCACCACTCCCACATGCTGCTGCGCTCAGGACACCCCTCCAGAGCCCAGAGGAAGGGAGCAGCAGAAACAGGGGTAAACCCCCCTGCGCCCCCAAAAATCCAGCAACCCCTCCCCCAAAAAACTGCTGCGTCAGGCCCCCCCTCCCCCCCCAGAAAGGGAAAGGGAGGGAGCAAACAAACAGCCCAAAACCCCCCCTCTCCCCAAAATCCCCCACCGCTTCCCAAAAAAAACCTTTTTCTTTCGCTAAAGGGCAACCCCCCCCCCTCCAGAGGAAGGCAGCAAACAGCAAAAAAAGCTAAAAACCCCCCTGCTGCCCCCCAAATCCAGCACCCCCCCAAATGCGCTGCAAATCAGGACCCCCTCCCCCTCCCGGCCCGGGAAGGCGCAGCAGCAAACAGCTAAACCCACCCGCTGCCCCAAACTCCAGCACCCCCCCCAAAAAAGCTGCTGCCCTCAGGACCAAACCCCCCCCCTCCAGAGCCTAAAGAAGGGGGCACAGCCAAAAGCTAAACCCAACCCCCTGCCCCAAACCCCCACACCGCTCCCAAAATTTCTGCTGCGCTCAGGGCAACCCCCCCCCCCTGCAAGGAAGGCACAGCAGAAAAAGCTAAAACCCCCCTGCTGCCCCCCAAAAATCCAGCAAACCCCTCCCAAATATGCTTTCGCCAGGCACCCCCCCCCTCCCGAGGCTGGAAAAAAAAGGAGAGCAGCAAAGAGCTAAAACCCCCTGCTGCCCCAAACCCCGCACCGCTCCCCCCCCGCTGCTGCCTCAGGCACCCCCCCCCCTCCAGAGCCCCGAGGAAGGCAGGGAGCAGCAAAAAGCTAACCCCCCCTGCTGCCCCAAACTCCAAACAAACCCCTCCCCAAAAGCCCGCGGTCAGAAAACCCCTCCCCCTCCAGAGCCAGGAAGAAAGGCCGCCAGCAGCCAAAAAAGCTTAAACCCCCTGCTTGGGCCCAAAATCCACACCGTCCCAAAAAGCTGCGCGCCCCAGGACAACCCCCCCCCCAAAAAAAAGCCCCGGAAGAAAAGGGGAGCAGCAGCAAAGAGCTAAACCCACCTACTGCCCCAAACCCCAGCACCGCTCCCAAATGCTGCTGCGCTCAGGGCCAAACCCCTCCCCCTCCAGAGCCCCGGGGGGAAGGCAGCCAAACCCGCCCAAAAACCCCCTGCTTTGGCCCCCAAACCCAGCACCCCTCCCAAAAAGCTGCCCGCGCTCAAAACAAAACCCCCCCCCCTCCAGAGGAAAGGGGAGCTTCAGCAAAAGGCCCAAACCCACCTGCTGCCCCAAACTCCAGCACCGTCCCCAAAATGCTGCGCTCAGGACAACCCCCTCCCCCTCCAAGCAAGGCAGCAACAGCAAAAAAGCCCAAACCCAAACCCGCGGGCCCCCCAAATCCAGCACCCCCTCCCAAATAATGCTGCGCTCGGGGCACCCCTCCCCTCCAGAGCAAAAGGGAGCAGCAGCAAAAGCTAAAAACCCCCTGCTGCCCCCCAAAATCCCCGCACCGCTCCCCAATGCTGCGCCCCTCAGGACAACCCCCTTCCCCCCCCCCAGAGCCCCGAGGAAGGCAGCACAGCAAAAAAGCTAAACCCCTGCGCCCCCAAAACCCCAAACAACCCCTCCCCCCAAAGCTGTGCGCAGGGCACCCCCCCCCTCCCAAACCCCCGAAGGAAAAACAGCAGCAGAAAAAGCAAAACCCCCCTGCTTTCCCCAAAAATCCAGCACCGCTCCCCAATGCTGCTGCGTTTAGGGGCACCCCTTCCCCCCCCCAGAGCCCAGAGGGAAGGGGAGCAAAACAGCAAACAGCTAAACCCACCTGCCTGAAATTGCCAACAATCATGCCCCAGCGACTGAGCTGTTTTGGTGGGGAACTCAAAGGGGTACCAACATTCCCCATTAACCATTTCATTACCCCCAAATCCAAAGGACCCCACAGCCATGGGCAAGTTTCCCATTTTTGATCACATCACCCGGGCCCCTGAATGGAGTGTGCCCTTTTTTGGGGGGGGGGCCCCCGGACTTTTGGCTGGCACTATTTTTCAACCCCTCAGGGGGTACCCCCCTGTTTTTCCCTATACCCCTCATCCAAAATCACCCGCTGAATTTCCAATTCTCAAAAGCAGATATGGCCGCCCCGTTCTAATCCCCCTGGGTTAAAAAACCCAAAAACCCGTTACAAAAGCTCTCCTATTGATGACTCACCCCAACATGGAGCCCGCTCCCTGCTACCTGAGAGGCAAAGTCCTCTCAGAATGGGCCCCCAGTGCTGCCCCTCCACATCTCTAATGCCAGCTTGCACCCAGTCCCATCACCCCCCCAGCTCCCCTTTTTTTTATACAAAACAGCACACCGGGCACTAAAACAATGGGGTCGCCCTTCCCCATCAAAAGCAAAGAAAAAAACCCAAAAATTTAGGACTTAAACCCCCGACTTTCCCCCCTGACTGCCCTGACCTCACCCAGATCCAAACCCATGTCATACTACCCCGCACAGGATTTAAGCAACTCCCTCCTGGTAA